>CM019067.1:1057891-1296008 GCA_009667805.1 Leptobrachium leishanense | reverse complement strand
TCAGCATATTGACGTGGACGTCCGCTGGATTCTGGTGTCCGCGCAGCTCACAACCACATAGGTGGTATCCCCCAGCTGGGTTACCACCTTGTAGGGACCTTGCCAGGCCGCCTGCAGCTTGTTCTGCCGCTGGTGGTTTTAACACCAGAACCTTCTGTCCCACACAGAACGAGCGGCTGCACGCAGCGCGATCGTACCACGCCTTCTGCTGAGCCTGGGCCGTCTCCATGTTCTCCTGCACGAACCCCTGGAGGTCCGCCAAGTGCTCCCGCAGCTTCAGGACGTACTCCACCACGGGAACCCCGTCCTCCTCCGGCGCCCCCTCCCACTGAGCCCTAACCAGATCCAGAGGACCTCGCACCCGGCGTCCAATAGCAGCTCAAAGGGTGAGTACCCGGTGGAATTCCTGCGGAACCTCCGGTAGGCGAACAGCAAGTGGGGAAGATACTTCTCCCAGTCCCTGTTCTCATGCACGAAGGCCCGGATGAGCTGCTTCAGGGTCCATTGAACCGCTCGCACAGCCCGTTGGTCTGGGGGTGATACGGGGCGCTGTGCAGCGCCTTAACGCCACAGAGACGCCAGAGCTGTTGGGTGAGCTCAGCGGTAAACTGGGTACCCTGATCGGATAGGATTTCTCGGGGAAACCCTACCCTCGTGAACACCCTGGGAGCGCGTCTGCTACGGTGTCCGCCTGGATGTTGGCCAAGGCCACAGCCTCGGGGTACCGGGCGGGTCCATAATCCACTACGGTAAGAAATATACCTCTTACCGGTGGCACTGGGCCGTGGCAACGGCCCTACGATGTCAACCGCCACCCGGCTAAAGGGCTCCTGGATAATGGGCATGGGCCGCAAGGGCGCCTTCGGATGGTCCCCAGCCTTCCCAGCTTTCTGGCAAACTGGGCAGGTGCGGCAATAATCGCGGGTGTCGTTGCTAAGGCGAGGCCAGTAGAACGCGCGCGCCAACCTGTGCCGGGTTTTACTCTGGCCTAAGTGACCTGCAAGGGGGATGTCGTGGGCCAAGCGCAGAAGCTCCTGCCTGGGTCCCTGCGGCACCACCAGCTGCTTCTGCGGAATCTGCTTCTTCTTGGCCCCCTCCCTCACGGTATAACGGTACAGCAGCCCATCCTCCCACTCCACCTTGTCTTTCCCCTGACCGTCCAAGCCCTGACCAGCTCGGTCCCGGTAGCCCTGTAATGTGGGGTCGGTTTGCGTCTGGTGGCGCAGCGTCTCCGGGGTACTCCACGGGGAAGGGAGGACAGGCGGAGGGGAAAGAATCGGGTCCCGTCGAGGTCGGGGAGGTGATGGCGGTCTGGGAGGTTGGGAAGGGCCTGGGGTTTTGGGCTGTCGGGAGGGTCGGGGAGGTCGGGAATGGTTGGGGGGTCGCGGAGGTCGGGGAGGTTTGGGAGGTTGGGAGGTTTGGGAGGTCGGGATAGTGGTGGTGGAGGTCTCACCTGGGTCCCATTCGGAGCGCCCCTGTCTTGTCGTCGGCTCTGTTGCCTAGTGGTAACCGGGGTAGCTGCATCTGTGGAGTAAGCGGAAATGAGCTGCCCCAAATCATTCCCCAGGAGCACCTCGGCCGGCAGTTGTCTCAGCAACCCCACCCGCACCTCCTTCTCCCCATTCCCCCAGTCCAGGTGCACCCGAGCCGTCTCGAGCCGGAGCACTTTTCCTCCCGCCACCCGTACCGCTACAGTGCTCTGCAGGCGGTCGCTTGGCGGGACCAAGTGAGGCCGGACCAGGGTGATGGTAGCCCCAGAGTCTCGCAGCCCCTCAGCGGGCCGCCCATTTATCCACACCGCCTGGCGGTGGTGTCGGCGGTTGTCATCCGCGGCGGCTTGCACGGGGTCGGCTTCGTGCAACTGCTCCCACCATTCCTCCGGGGCCTCCGGCCACGGAGCTCCGGCGTCGCAACAATGGGCCGCCGGCGATGGCCTGCCGGCCGGCCGGGTCAATTCCGGGCGGTTGGGGCAATGTTGTTTGTAGTGCCCCTCCTGGTTGCACCCGTAACAGCGGACGTTAGCCATGTTGGTGGGCCGGCTGGGAGCCCGTGCTACAGGCGCCCGGACCGCGGGTGGTGGAGGTGGCGGGGGTAGTGGGGCGGGTAACACGGGACGGCTGGCCAGGGTCCGCTCCCCCCCCGGCAACTTCCGGGTGTCCGTGTACTCGTCGGCCCAGGTGGCCGCTTGTTGCACCGTATGGGGCTTCTTGTCGCGCACCCACTCTCGGATAGCGGAGGGTGTGTGCTCGAAGAACTGCTCGAGCAGCAGCAGTTGGGTGATCTCGGCCACCGTCTCCGCTTGGCTTCCCGAGAGCCAGGTGCGCAGGTCCCTCTGCAGCCGATGGGCCCACTCCACGTGGGTGGCGCCACTGGGCCGGCGAGAATTCCGGAACTTCGTCCGGCTAGCTTCCGGGGTCACGGCATATCTACTCAGCAGCGCCTGCTTGACGTGCGAGTAGCTGGTGGCCTCGTCGTCCGGCACCGTACGATAGGCCTCGGCGGCCCGGCCGGTCAGCTTACTCGCCAAGATCCGAATCCAGTCGGCCCGGTGCACGTCATGCACCCGACACAGGCGCTCAAAGTCTTGGAGATAGCTTTCGATCTCTTCCTCGGCTTCCTGGAACTCCTTGAACGCCTGGAACGGCACTTTCCGCCCGGCGTATCGGTCCGATGGCGAGCGGCTACTCCGCCGGCTTCGCACTTCGGCCAGCCGCAGTTCGTGCACCCGCTCTCTCTCCCTCTCCTCTTCCTGTCCGAGTTCCCGACCCAGCTTCCTCATCTCAGCTTCCGATGGGGCCGGACCCATCATGGAGATCCGCTCCCGCATCTTCCGGCAGAATTCGCTGTCCTCGGCCTCAGCGGGAACGGCAGCCGGCACTGGGTCCGCGGGCAACGCCGCGAACGCCTCCTCCTGATCTATTCTCCTCAACTCCTCTATCAGAGTCTCCCGACTCTTGGAGCCCGGGACACCGCCCCGATTCTCCAGCATCCCACGCAGGACGTCCCGCTTGTAGGCAGTATACTTGATCATGATGAGGGTCCCCCTGGGGTCTGCAGAGAGCTATCCCACCGCTGCCACCAGTATGACGGAATGAGATGTTGTTCCGCCTGCGGGTGTGCTCTATCTGCGTGACCCCGTCGCTTACCGCTGGCCCGACTACCGAGTGGCGCCCACTCGGCGTCTCGTGCGGCCTGGCGTGACCCTAGGGTAGGGTTAGCGGGCGGTGGAGGGGACCCCTGCCTGGAACCAGTCCGACCACTGAGGCGCGCAGCACTCAGCGTCCCGAGCAACTGGTTCCCTGACCTGGCGGGTGTGGGACGCCTGTGGGAATCGGCCCTAGCAGCCGCGGAGAAAGATTCGGATCTTATGGGGAAACGTTTCGGATCTTATGCGGGAAACGTTTCCGATCCGGGGGCGGGTGTCTCTTCGGATCTTGGGCGGTGAAGGTTTCGAGTCGGGAAGGGATGGCGGGTCGGATCGGAACTGGAGGGCTTCGGATCGATATGGGAGGGAGGTTCGGATCTGGCGGGACCAGTGGAGAGTTCGGGTCTTACCGCAATGCCGAAGCGCGGTTCCCGGCGGGGCCGTTCGGTTCGGATCTCCGTCTTCCTCCGATCGAATCTGCCTGCACAGCGCCTCTGCCCTGATACTCGATGCAGGGTCAGAGCGCTCGATTCTGATCGTATCCGAGTGGGCACCGTACTCTGAGGCCGCGGGGGACACTCAGATCCGAAAATACGGCGGAGAATAAAGACACACCAGTCAGAGCTGAATGTACTGCAGAATCTGGCTTTTTTATTTACAGTCCAAGCATTTATTACCTCTGCACACAATTAGAATACAATGGGACTCCTTGCCCGCCCTCCCAGGACCCATTGGCCCTTGGCCTTCAGGGAGTCACCAATTCGGACCGGATGGTCCGAATCGGCCATTTTACGATTCGAACCGGATGGTTCGAATCGGCCATTTTCCGAAACGAGAATTCCAACTGCGCCACACGAATCGGAAAATGGCGGCGAGCAAGGCAAACAAAGGGAAAAAGTCATTACACCATAAACCAACGGGGAACACTTTATTAACACCACACAATGTCACATCTAAATACAAACTGGTAAACAGGGTGCGTGCCACCACACCCAAGTGTCCATGTCCCCACTGTCACTGCACCGCCCCTGGCTGAGGGTGCTGGGCCATCCCGTGACACTGACCATCCAGCCCAGCCATCTGTCATGTCCCCCTTCCTTTAAGGTACAGGGGATTCTATCACAGCCTTCTTGAATTAAACATGCAGCCAGATAAGGGGAAAAGCCCTGTTGCATAAATTACACAGCAGTAAAGCTTGTTTACTGGCTATACAGAAACACATTTACCTACAGGAATATAAGTATATTTAAAACCAAAGCTATGCCATTTTACACTAAACTAATTTAAACTAAAAAAACGATGTAAAATATATTTAAAAACACACGATACAAATGAACATAAAGTCTCTTGGGGTTTGAAGCATGGAGCGTTACGTCAGCTCCATGACATATGTCCCCCCTTCCAGAATGGCAGGGCAAGCTTATATCCCAAACAGATCTTTTGCCACTGATGAGACTTCTCACCTTGTCCTTTTTTCTGCGCCATCCTCAAAGTTCCAGGGTGCTGGCGCACAAGCATCACCAGTGGGGTCCGACGGTCACCACAGGGTATGCCTGGGTGTGGGTCCATAGTCTGTCGGGAGGAGGTGAGCCCCCGGGTTTCTCCACTTGTCCTTGTGAGCTAGCCCGCTGTCCGAGGGGTGCCCTATACTCTGGGGCCCGGCGTTTCGCTGGTGTAATCCTTTGTTGGTGTCCCCTCCTGGGGAAGTGTCTCGCTGTTGGGGAGAGGTACCGCCTGTACCTTCTCCCAGGGTATCAATAACCCGGGGGGAATGTGTGCCAACTGCACGTGCCCCTGGTGCTCTGGCCAGCCGTTGAGGGGAATAGGTGAGGCAAGAGGCCTCTGGCCTAACGGGTTGGGAGGATGGGCAGAGGTTGGAAATGCTCTGCCCCGTAGCCAGCGCTTCTGCTGGGGGGGGTAGATGCGGGGGAAGTGCTTCCTTGCAGGAGAATGGCGTCCTCCATTCTCAGGGGAGCCATTGGTCGGGAGGGTAGCCCCCTCTGGAAAAACTTGCCTGGATCCTCTGGGCACAAGTTGGGTGGTGGGCAGAGGCCAGTGGCACTCTGCCCCGTTGCCAGCTCTTCTGCTGGAGGGGTAGATGCTGGGGACGTGTCTCCGGGCAAGAGAATGGTTTCCTCCATTCTCGGTGGGGTCATTAGTTGCTGGGCCGACAGCCCTTGGAGATCCTTGCTTGGGTAGTCTTGGTGCAACTTGGAGTGGGCAGAGGCCAGCGGCACTCTGCCCTGTCACCAGTGCTTCAGCTGGGGGGATGGATACTGACACAGTGTCGTCTTGTGGGAGAATAGTGCCCTCCATCTCCAGGTCTGGGGATGGGCAGAGGCCAGCGGCACTCCGCCCTGTTGCCAGCGCTTCCTTCTCTGCTGCGGTCATGAGGGGGAACCAAGGGAGCGCCTCGGGCTCCAATTCTTCTGTGTTAATTTGACTGCCCGCTTCTTCCACTGGACAGTCCCAGGTAATGGGGCTCAGGCCTAGCTGTAGCACGTCGTCGAATAGCCTTTTGTAGGCCTTTTCGAGCTCCCATTCCTGCTCAACCAGGAACTCCAGTTCCTCTGTATCATGGTCATCGTCAAGGTCTTCCAGTTCCTCATACTGGAGGTCCAGGAGTTGTTACTGCCGCCACTCCGCGTCGTCCCCAAAACCGGGGTCTTTGCCCATCCTTGTATACAGCAGCCCTGTGCCACCAAAGTCAAAGCCTTCTGTTGGGCCGCTGTCTGCTGTGCTGGGCATTAGTTGGGCCGTAAACCACTGGTAATCTCCCGACTCGACTATTGCAATAATCTCTTATCTGGCCTCCCTCTGTCCCGCCTCTCCCCCCTACAATCCATCCTGAACGCCTCCGCCAGGCTAATTCACCTCACCCGCCGCTCTGTCTCTGCCGCTCCCCTCTGCGAGTCCCTTCACTGGCTCCCCATCCACTGCAGAATTAAGTTCAAAATCCTTATCCTTACCTACAAAAGCCTCACTAACTCAGCTCCCCACTACCTGTCCTCACTAATCACCAAATACACCCCAGCCCGCTCCCTAAGGTCAAACAGTGACCTGCGCCTAGCTTCTCCCCGCATCACCTCTTCCCATGATAGACTGCAGGATTTCTCACGCGCAGCCCCCACTCTCTGGAACGCTCTCCCTCGTACTGTCAGACTTTCCCCTAACTTCTCTTCCTTCAAACGCTCCCTTAAAACATTCCTATTTAGGGAAGCCGACCCCCCAACTCACTGACGCAACCATCAATCACTCTCACCTTACAGTCCTCTCCTCCTGTTTCCAACCCCAACCCTCCCAGATTGTGAGTTCCTACGGGAATAGGGCCCTCATCTCCTCCTGTACTGTTTGTCAAATGTTGTTCAATGTATTGTAACCCTGTCTATACTGTGCCTATTGTACAGCGCTGCGGAATATGCTGGCGCTTTACAAATAAAGAATAATAATAATAATATTAAAAGTCTCTGTAGCTGGTGTCCAGTATAATTTTGCTCTGGACCAGTTCGCCTAGCTCTGTCAGCCATTCCTTTCGGGGCTGTTCTCCCAAAAAGGGCACCTGTAAGTACCACTGGTGCTCATACCTCTCCGTATAAGTGGGAAGGGCTTCTTCGGGGCAGTCCTCCTCCTGTTGGATGGCCTCGTTCCACATCTCCTGGCATACGAAATCTTTCCACCAGTGCTCGTCCTGCCAGGCACCAGGTTCATCCGCCTGGGCTTGGGCCATCGCCCTCCTTACTCTTTGCTGGAACCGGTCTCTTCTGGACGGGCTTTCTATCCAACTGGCCTTTATCTCTGCCATCCGCAGTTCATGCTGGCGCTCCTTTTGTTATTGGATGGCCCTAATGGCCTGTTGTATGGCGGCTTCTGACGGGGCGGCACCGTACATAGCTATCCTCTCTTGGACTTTCTTTTGGAAGGGGTCTTCTGTGGCCAGGGTCCCTGTGCCCCGTTCCGTTGATCCATTGCGACCAGTTCTCCTACCAGGGTGTCTCTAGATTTTGAGCCAGCGGCCCCTCCTCGATTCTCCAATATGTCTCTCAGCGTGTCCCTCTTTTAGTTGGCATAGCTGGCCATTCTGTGTTTCTTCTAGGGTTGGAGAGCTTATCCCACCGCTTGCCACCAATGTGATGGAACCGTTCTCTTCCATCTGTCCTGACTCTCCAGACACCCCTTTGTTGCGGTCAGCCCGGCTACTGGGAGCGCTGTCCTCAGTGCCTCAAGCAGCTTGACCCGCCTGCTTCTGTTCCTCTGCCCTGGAGCCGTTAGGAATTTCCAGAAGGCCGCTCAGTGCCTTCTGAGGTGGAGTATAGTGTAGCGTCGCTGAAATAAAACTCCAGGCGCGGCTGTATGCTTTAAAACAGGATTCTCTCTTTGTCTCAGTCTCTGAGAGTTCTGACTTTTAATGAACAAAAACGCCACCATTTATGCTGACATCCAACAGCCATAATTTGCATAAATGACGCACATCGTCCTACTAAAATGCTAATTACATTATGTCAGATAGGTATTTACAATAAACATTCTTTATATTCTTTAGCCTTTAGCTCACACAACATTTGCATAACCTATTGTTCTAACACATCAGATTAAAGACAAACACTATCACAGACTTCTTGAATCAAACATGCAGCCAGATAAGGCGAAAAGCCCTGTTGCATAAATTACACAGCAGTAAAGCTTGTTTACTGGGGTCACGGAATGGCCCAACACCCTCAGCCAGGGGCGGTGCATAGTGGCACTCATACCCATGGACACTTAAAACTCCGTGGGTCCCACAGCACCTAAGTACTTTTTATTTAGATGTGGATTTGTGTGTGGTGTAATGAAGTGTCCCCGTTGGTTTATTGTGAAATGTGATTCCCTTTGTCTGCCTTGCCAGCCGCCATTTTCCGATCGCCTCGTGGTTCCGATCAGAATATTCGGATCTTAAAATGGTCGATTCGGACCATCCGGTCCGAATCGGCGACTCCCCGATCCGTAACGGCCAATGGGACTTGTGAGGGCGGGCAGGGATTCCCATTGTATTCATAATTGTGTAAAGTTGATAAATGTCTGTGATGTGAATAATAAACTCAGATTTACCAGTGCATCCAGCCTCGCCTGATGACTTTTATTTTCCGCCGCATTAGATTGTCTGAGTATCCCCCGCGGTCTCAGGATGTGGTGTCTAGCATAAGATCCGAACCGAACGCCCCTGTGCCTGCATCCCGCATCAGGACAGAGGTGAAGCGTATGGCCGACGGACTTAAGAATAATCGACCGAGGTGAGATCCGAACCGAAGGCGCGGACCGCGTACCGCGCTTCGGTATACCAAGTGAGCGGTGATCAGATCCGAAGATTCCCCCGGCCCGTAAGATCCGAAAAGTCCTCCGTTTAAAGATACGAATATTCCTCCGTTTAAAGATACGAATTTTCCTCCACTTAAGATCCGAATATTCCTCCGCGGCAGATCCGATCTCCGTATTCGGCCGGCCGCTCCACAGACGTCCCACACCCACAAGGTCAGTGAACCAGCTGCTCGAGACGCTGAGTACCGTGTTGCTCAGTGGTCTGGCTGGTTCTACGCAGGAGTCCCCTCCACCGCCCGCTAACCCTTCCCCAGGGTCACGCCAGGCCGCACGAGACGCCGAGTGCCGCGTCACTCGGTAGTCGGGCCAGCGGTAAGCGCCGGGGGCACGCAGATAGAGCACACCCGCAGGCGGACAACATCCCATTCCGTCATAACTGGCTACACAAAAACACATTTACCTACAGGAATATAAGTCTATTTAAAACTAAAGTTACGCCATTTTACGCTAAACTAATTTAAACTAAAACCAAACGATGTAAAATATATTTAAAATCACACGATATAAATGAACATAAAGTCTCTTGGGGTTTGAAGCGTGGAGCGTTACATCAGCTCCATGACATAAATGCTATAGGGTGTTGTATAAGTGCTAGGTATGTCAGGGGTCCCTGTCTCCCTTCTGCTCGTTGAAGTTTTCTGCGTAGTAATGCTATAGGGTGTTGTATAAGTGCTGGGTATGGCAGGGGTCCCCCGTCTCCCTTCTGTTGTGGAAATTTTATTATGTGGACATTATATTCTAGGATGTGTGTGTTTTATAAATTGTCATCTGTCTCCCTGTGTGAGGATTAAACGGAGAAACGCTCTAGCAGAGTGTACTCGGGTTTAATCCAACCAGCGACAAAACCGTCAGTATGAAAACCTTCTTTTGGGTTTAAAGACGACACACCTGCTTTTAAGACATTTAAGCCTTGTTTGTACACTCGTACCGTGTACTGACAATAACTGTAATGTCTCCGCAGATATGTCTCAAATCTATAAGAACAAGTAGACTGATCTTCACTAGATACTGATCACTCTGAGCAGTGTTAAATGGGGTCCATACTGACAGTGATGGGGGATGGTTGGACAAACATGGCTGACGGGGACAATGGACATGACTCAGGGATGAGTCATGTACAGGGGGCTGGTCGGTCATCCTAGTCCACTCCCCTGTCCTTTTGATATCGTAAATGTACTTACTGGGCTAACTGGTTTCTGCTGTAAAGCCAGTCAGCCACTGGGCGTTGTCCTATTGTCTAATAAATTAAGCGGACCAGGGGCTCTCTTGCTGTCTTGGTCAGATGAACTCCAGCTAGAAGCAGCGTGTGTGTGTGTGACTCTTTCTGGGCTAAAGAAGGCATCCATTATACAGGGAATGAGGATCAGACGAGACAACAGCAGAGTCTCTGGGTCTCCTGACTGCGCGCGTTCAGGTAAGTATGGCAGGGAGAGCAGAGAACTGCTTGTAAGTGCAGCGGATCTAACTACACAGAAATTAAAAGTAGATTAATTTCTACAACACTTCTTCTGCTCGTTGAAGTTATACAACACCCTATAGCATTACTACGCATAAGTGCTGGGTATGGCAGGGGTCCCCGTCTCCCTTCTGTTCATTTAAGTTTTCTGCGTAGTAATGCTATAGGGTGTTGTATAAGTGCTGGGTATGGCAGGGGTCCGCCGTCTCCCTTCTGTTCATTGAAGTTTTATGCTTGCCAGCTAAGTGCAATGAAGAGGGATAATGTTTTGAAGGGAGGGGGTGGGTGGATGACGGGGGCACATTTACAAAACATACGTGTAGCGCTCACTCCCGGGAGGAGCCGCTGAAATTGAACCTCGGGTCAGTCTCCCCACACTAGGGAATAAATATACTCCAGCACCGTTGTAAACTATATAATTTATAAAATCCACTAGAATAAATGGCATATAATGAATAACACGGTGTTCGTATATGTATTTACAGTACTTCGTAATTCGAGGAATGCGCAGCGGAAAAGAAATACAATGCGTCGTAATTCGAGAAACGCGCAGCGGAAAAGAAAGGGAAAATATATCTTTAACCCCCCTTTGTGTTTGGGGAGTGAGTCCCGCAAAGGTTATGTCCCAGAATGTAAGTGTGTGTGTGTTACGGTACCCGGGTAAGGTATTCAACTGGCCAGTGAATTGCTTATGAGGTATCTTCGACTAGTCAAGTTGGGGCCCTGTGGGTTTTGGAAACAAACAGCAGCGTGCTTTATTTTCACAACGGCCTGGAAGGCCTCTCACCCATCCGCCAGATACTTGATGCTCCGCTCGACCCAGGACGTCTCTCCGCTCGATGTTGACTGGGGTTCTCCTGGTTACTGGATCCGCTGTCTGGCTTTCTGTAACTGCCGCAAGATATCCAGTTCACCGCCTGCTCTCCCTGTCCAATCGATATGCGGTACTCCTCACTCGGGGTCCTCCGGCTTCCTCAATATCAGCGCGGGTAGTTCTGTGAATCATTGGGTCTTCCTCTGGTAAGGCTGAACAACCCGGTCTTTAGCTCTGTCAGGCCCCAGCTGCGCTCCGGCCTAGTCGCTGTCTCGTTCTGCTGCTCTGCGTCTTGCTCCTCTCACTCCCTGGCGCGCTCTGCCAGCTCTCTCCACGAGGCTCAGGATGTAAGTGTCTGTGTCCCACCCACTTCCTGTGTCCGCTCCCAAAGCATGCCGGGAAATGTAGTTCAAAGTCTCTCATCGCGCTTGTCTCACTCAGGTGGCCAAAAATAGGTACTGCCACGACAGGGAATTAAACCCAGCGCTACACTCTCCCCCTCCTAGAACTCTTGGGTCTCTCCAAGGAGGTACAACAGTTGCATTACATTTCAACACAGTTTAGGTAACATATACAGGCTCAGCAGCAAGCATACAATGGGTTATATACACTTCCTCAAGTTGACTCATAGCAGACACTTCGGGCAACCTTCGCACTGTGGCGACGGCCTCTTCAGTGCTAAGTCCTGATGAGCCGTAGGTGAGTCGCTGGGGCGGTCGAACAGAGCGTTTTGGTTCTGGCTCAATCAGTTCCTCTTCAGGTGGAAGTACTATAGGCGCTGGTTCCGTTCTTCTTTCTACCACTGGAGCAGACACCTCTTCGGAGTAGGATCCTTCCAGTGAAGGCTTAGAACTGTAGTCATAAGATTCGACTTCAGGAACTACAGGGATTGCAATAGTCTCAGGAACTTCAGGCCTCAAATTACTTTACCACCGTTCAGGAACCGCGATAACCTCTTCAGGCTCCGGTGAGCGCATCCAGTCCAGACAAAAACTCTCTTCCTCACTGTCCCTTTCGCTCTCTTCGACAGCTCGGGTCTGCTGAGACCGAGTAACGGTAGGCAAACGTGGAGCAGGCAGATTTGGCAGAGAAAGTTCGTCCCCAACTGGTATCCTCACAGCCTCTCTCAAAGGTAACAAATGATTCCGGTGCCAGTTCTTAAGAGGCCCAGCCTTTCCATCCGGCTGGATTTGATACACCGGCAGACCCGGCAGTTGCTTGCAGACAATGTAGACTTGAGAACTCCATCTATCTGCCAACTTTTGCCTCGCAACAGCACCCAAGTTCTTCAACAAAACCCTCTCACCGGGTTGTAGATCCTGTATCCAAACTTTCAAGTCATAGTTCCTTTGCTCCCTGTTTCCTGAGGTCAAACGGGCCTGTTCAAACGCAGAGGCCAGATTCTTTCGAAGTCTATCCACGTAATTTCTATGGGACGCTACCGACGTCTGGTCTAGAGATAACCCAAACGCCAAATCAACGGGCAGTCGAGCTTCTCTTCCAAACATAAGACGGTACGATGAGTATCCAGTGGCGTCACTCTCCGTACTGTTATATGCATGCACCAGAGTAGCTATGTGACGACTCCAACTCTGCCTCTGTGTTTGACAATGTCCCCAGCATATTTAGCAGCATGCGATTAAACCTTTCAGGCTGAGCATCACCTTGAGGGTGATATGGTGTAGTTCGGGTCTTTTGGATTCCCAACAGTTCCAACAATTGCCCAATAAGTTGGCTTTCAAAGTCTCTACCCTGATCAGAGTGTATTTTCCTTGGTAGGCCGTAGTGAACAAAGAACTTCTCCATCAGAACCTTTGCTACTGTCGGAGCGCGTTGGTCGCTCGTGGAAAAGGCTTGGGCGTAACGTGTGAAGTGATCAGTCACTACTAAAATATTCCCTTGCCCACTAGCATCCGGCTCTAAGCACAGGAAGTCAATGCACACCAAATCCATGGGTCCCTGACTCTGCAGATGGCTCATTGGAGCGGTCCGGGTAGGTAGGGTCTTCCTCTGAATACACCTCAGACATGAATGGCAATAACTTTCCACTTCAGCCCTCATGCAAGGCCAATAGAACCTGTCTCGCACCAGCTTAAAAGTCCTTTCAGCGCCCAAATGTCCATGCTCATCATGTAATGATCGCAGCACACTCTCCCTATGTTTAGTGGGAAGGAATAACTTGGGTCTCTTCAGCATTGGTTGAGGGGCCCCTTCGGTAGACCACCCCATCCAACATCTTCAACCGTTCCCACTCTTTGTAGACCAATCTGGCTCCATCTGGGGAATTGGTCAGCAGAATTTCACGCTGGTTCGCAGTTAGGGCCTTTATGGTTAACGCAATTAAAGGGTCTCTGGTCTGATCAGCTTTCAGGTCCTGTTTTGAAAAGGTAGGTAGACTTTCATCCCTCAATTGCGTAGGGTTGCAGTAGAACTCCGGAACAGCCGCAGCCATGACTCCTATGGCCTCCGCTTCAATCCCTCCCTTGACCCGGCGCTCTGCTCCTTGACAAAAAGCTTGGACCCCGTCTGGAGTTAACTGAGTCCATTCTGTAGCGTAGGGTCTTCGACAAAGCATCAGCATCTCGATTATTCACCCCAGGGCGATACTTCAGGCTGAACCGAAACCCTGACAGAGCGGCCAACCACCGATGTCCCGTTGCGTCCAGTTTCGCAGTAGTAACGATGTAGGTAAGAGGATTGTTATCCGTCTTTATCACAAACTCAGCTCCATACAGATAGTCCTTTAGCTTGTCTACCACTGTCCACTTTAAGGCTAGGAATTCCAACTTGTGGGTAGGGTAGTTCTTCTCTGAAGGCGTAAGGCTCCGACTCACATACGCTACAGGCCTCAGCAATCCACCATACTCTTGATACAGGACTCCTCCTAGACCTTCTCTACTGGCATCCACATGTAACTAATACGGCTTGTGAGGGTCCACGTAGGCCAAGACAGGAGCTCGAGTTAGACTCTCTTTCAGCTTCAAGAAAGCACCTTCACATTGACTAGTCCATTCTCCCTGTATGGACTCTCGGGCTTTCCTTGGTCCTGGAGCTGACGGGTTTCGGTCAGAGACCTTGCAGCCTTCTTCTGTGCTTTCCTTCTGTAGGAGTTTGTTCAGTGGTTGAGCTATTTTTGCGAATCCTCCTACAAATCTTCGATAATAGGAACAGAACTCCAAGATAGATCTAAGTTCAGTGACGTTTCAGGGTCTAGGCCAAGAAGCTACGGCCTCCAACTTCCGAGGATCTGTCGAAACACCTTCTGCTGAGACCACATGTCCCAGATACGTAACAGACGGTAGACAGAATTGACATTTCTCCAGAGACAGTTTCAATCCCTCTTCATGAAGCCTCTTCAAGACCTTCTCCAAACGTTGCTCATGTTCTTCCAGAGTCTTCCCGAACACAATTAGGTCATCCAGGTACACTAATACTTCGATCAGATTCATGTCCCCGACTGTCTTCTCCATTAACTGTTGGAACGTGGCTGGAGCCCCCGTAAGGCCTTGAGGCATTCTGTTGAATTCAAAGAACCCCAGTGGACAGATGAACGCAGTCTTCTCTTTGTCTTCAGGATGCATTGGTATCTGGTGATACCCACTTTGCAGGTCTAGTACACTAAACCATTTTGCTCCAAACACTGTAAGGCATCTTCTATCCGAGGAGTAGCATATTGGTCTGGGATGGTTCTCCGATTCAGCGTGCGATGTCTATGCATAGGCGGACAGAACCATTCTTCGGACCATCACTATTGGAGATGCGTATGGACTCCTGGATCACCTTGGTTCTTTGCAGTTCATTCAGCTGTTCTCGCAGATCATCCAAGTCTCCCAGCGGAACTCGTCTTGACCTTTCACGAAACGGCTTGTCTTCTTGTAATCGAATGCGGTGCTCAGTACTTTTAGCTAGGCCTACGTCAAACTCATCTTTCGAGAACAATTCTCTCCACTTTAGAACTTGAGACTGAAAACGTTTCTTCCATTCAGGTGAAATGGGAGAGTCCTTGGGGTAGAATCTTTCATCTGGAATCTCTTTATCCACTCCCCCTCCTAAATCGGTAGGAGAGAGAGGCGTAGCAGATGCTACTTGCCCGATAGGCATTCGTGCTTTTAGGACTACTGGAGAATCAGACACATTGCACACACTGACTGAGACTCTTCCTCGTGTTCTTTTCAAAGCTTTAGTGGAGATTATTTCAGGAATTACTGCGACTCTGGCTTCACTCCCATGATTAAAATTGGTTTCCAGTACCACATAGGGACCTGGTTGCGATCCGTTCAACTTGACTGAAGCCCGGAAGCTCGCTACTTCTCCTGCTTGCAGAACCTTCTCTGTTCCTTCTAATCTCCATAGGCACCCCACTTCGGCAGGTGCCTTCTGTTCTTCGACCATCCTCTGATAGACTGGACGTAACATTGGGTGTACTCCTTGAGTAGAACCTTCTTCCAATACGATAGGTGTCAGGAGATGTCGCACCAAATCAGTATTCGTCCCCACTATCATGGAACTCCTGTTTGCCCCTGAAGGCAGAGGACACACAATGGCCAATGCATCACAACCTCCGGACTGTCAGATGACTTCGGATCCGATCTCCAACTTCACCTGTAGATACCCGTCATAAGGGAGTCTCTCAGTTCCAATACCCCAGATTTCCAGGTCCTTCAATTTCTGTAGAGGAAGGTGCTTCAAGTGTTTCTCATAGAAGTCTCGGTAGATCAATGTCACTTGAGCCCCTGAATCCAACAGGGCTTTCGTGTAGACTCCCTCCACTTGAATTGGCACAATAGGAGAAGGACCTATCAGCTGGTCAGGAAAGTTGGTGGTGCCACCAGGACACTTAGACCCAGTTTGTTGTACCCTGGCCTTATTCTTGGCCCGTGTAGGTTTTGGGTGTGCATTGCTTCCCCATGACGTAGGTCCGGATGCTAAGGTAGTGACTCTTTCAGTCCTGGCAGGCTCAGCAGTTGGCCAGACATTGGGCCCTCTCGCCCTCTTAGTCCTGGCTTGATTTTTGGAGCGGGGTTCAACCTTCGGGCACCTAGGTTGCTCCTTCACTTGTGCCCTCTGGCGTTTCCCGCCGGTGAGGTAGATAACAGTCTTTTCAAGGCTTTCAACAACTCCTCTACTCTATTTCCTTCAGGCTTTTGGCTTTTGCATTGTGCGCGGAAATGGCCCATTTCTCCACAACTGAAACACCTCTTCTTTGAAGACGGAGACGCATTCACCCGCTGTGATTCGGTTGAAGGACCCTGGCTAGACGCCACAGCAACTCCGGCTGTCTGCATGTCCGTAAGGAACTTCTGCATCTCTGTCTGTGTCTCTGTCACCTTCAACAATACTCGGCACAGTTTCTGCGTACGCCTGTTGCAGTTCAGCTTGAGCTTCTTGTACCTCCTTAACAGTTTTGCGCAACTCGCCTTGTGCAGAGAGGTTTAATTCTTTGACAGCCTTCTCTGTGGATTTAAAAGCGATCAGATGCTCTTGTTCGTCCACGTCGGATCCGTAGGTATCCAACGAGTCGCTTTCAGGCTGCAGACAGTCGTTATGCCTCACAGGTTGCGCGTAAGCTCTTTCTCCTCTCTGACAGCTCGGATCAGGTACTTCAGTTCTTGATTACCTTCTTTGCTTCTCAGCTGCAGCATCACTGGATCTAGAGGTTGAGAGCCCCTCAGGATCTCTGTTTTATTCGGATCTTATCCACTTCAGCCGGTTCGGCCCCTTTCTTGAGAATCTGGTGCAGAATCTTATCTAGGCGCCTCATATATTCGGTCATTCTCTCACCTTTCCGCTGGTAGGTGTGTTCATACTGATATACGAGCTCTGCAGCCTTTTCTGTTTGCCCAAAAACTTCCTCCAGAACGTTTAAATAATCTAAAGCAGTGCAGTCTTTCTTACTCAATTTTAGGTTTCTTACAGCTTCTGACGCAGGTCCCTTTAAGCTCTCGGTGATCCTTTGCTTTTTCTGGGCTTCAGGGACGTCCCACTCATCCAGAGCCTGCATCGCCTGTTCCACCCATTCTTCGAAGGTTTCTTCTCCCGCCGGAGTTGGTACGTTTCCTGTAAAATTTCTCAACCGTCAATAACCGAAGTTAGTGTGCGGAGGGCTTGTTCTCTGACACTTAGCCAGCAAATCTCCAATAGCCACTATAAATTCAGGCCCGATCATGGCCAACGGACTGGGCGTGGGAAAACTTGCGGATTCGCCACGTGGCGCACTTGGCTGAATCAGTTGGACTTCCACCTCATCGGTCAGCTTCACGCTCGCGCCCTGAAAACACACTGGAACACGCTTTCTCCACTCAAAAAGAACATACGTGTGAGAGGTATCTGGATTCTCTTTAATGTCCAGGATTAACCCCCGATCTGGTGTCAGCGCGGCCACAGCCTGGCGAATCTGATCTTCGGCCCAAGTGTCTGCGGGAATATCCATGACTATACAAAATTCTAACTGACTACTGTGCTCCTCACACCATTCGGCAGCAGTGTCTGGATCCATATTTAACCCTTTAGATGTGTTTTTTCCAGAGACTGGATCCCGGAAACGAGCCCCCACGTGTAGCGCTCACTCCCGGAGGAGCCGCTGAAATTGAACCTCGGGTCAGTCTCCCCGCACTAGGGGAATAAATATACTCCAGCACCGTTGTGGATTTTCTAAATTATATAGTTTACTAGAATAAATGGCATATAATGAATAACACGGTGTTCGTATATATATTTACAGTACTTCGTAATGCGGGAAACGCGCAGCGGAAAAGAAATACGATGCTTCGTAACTCGAGGAACGCGCAGCGGAAAAGAAAGGGAAAAATAAATCTTTAACCCCCTTTTGTGTTTGGGGAGTGAGTCCCGCACAGGTTATGTCCCAGAATGTAAGTGTGTGTGTGTTACGGTACCCGGGTACGGTATTCAACTGGCCAGTGAATTGCTTATGAGGTATCTTCAACTAGTCAAGTTGGGGCCCTGTGGGTTTTGGAAACAAACAGCAGCGTGCTTTATTTTCACAACGGCCTGGAAGGCCTCTCACCCATCCGCCAGTTACTTGATGCTCCGCTCGACCCAGGACGTCTCTCCGCTCGATGTTGACTGGGGTTCTCCTGGTTACTGGATCCGCTGTCTGGCTTTCTGTAACTGCCGCAAGATATCCAGTTCACCGCCTGCTCTCCCTGTCCAATCGATATGCGGTACTCCTCACTCGGGGTCCTCCAGCTTCCTCAATATCAGCGCGGGTAGTTCTGTGAATCACTGGGTCTTCCTCTGGTAAGGCTGAACAACCCGGTCTTTAGCTCTGTCAGGCCCCAGTGTTGGTTATGTATGAAAGAGGCACTGGAGTCTTGTGAATCTGCAGTAGAGAACTTTACTTTGTGCATATAGCAATAAAACAACTTATAACAGATTAGTCACTGGATATATATCAGGATGCTTCATCATCACACAGCTAAAAAGGAAGAAGGAAGTAAAGCAGAGACAATAGAGACTTATTTCCTGTGAACATATACCAACGAGTTTAGAACACATTTAACCTGTACTAACAGCGCCACCTGCAGTCCATAGTATAATATATGCTGTTGTATCTCCAACACCCAGCTGCGCTCCGCCTAGTCGCTGTCTCGTTCTGCTGCTCTGCATCTTGCTCCTCTCACTCCCTGGCGCGCTCTGCCAGCCAGCTCTCTCCACGAGGCTCAGGATGTAAGTGTCTGTGTCCCACCCACTTCCTGTGTCCGCTCCCAAAGCATGCCGGGAAATGTAGTTCCAAATGTTCAATGTCTCTCATCGCGCTTGTCTCACTCAGGTGGCCAAAAATAGGTACTGCCACGACAGGGAATTAAACCCAGCGCTACATACGCATAAAACTAAAACCAAAGGGAAGGGGGGGGGGAAGAGAGAGGGGGAAAAAAACATGTTTCTGAAAAAAAATCATGTTTGGGATTAACCCTTTCGCTGCGGAGGACGCGCTCAGTGTGTCCACCCGCAGGTAGGGTTGCGAGCGGAGGACGCGCTAAGCGCGTCCTCCCTTTGCGGCCAGCGATGTCATTGCGGTGGCGCGCTGTCATCTAATTCAGGCGCCCCCCCCGCGTGTGCGGAGGAGGCGCCTGAAAGGGAGGAGGGGAGGTCCTTCAGACCTCTCTCTCCCTCCCGATCGCCGGCTGTCACAGGGTTAAGGCAGGCACGGTTTGGAAGGGCACAGCCTGACCTTCCAAACTGTGCATGCCATTAACCCCTTGGGTGACAAGGATCACGATTGGCGCCGAAAAGCGCCAAATCGTGATCCTCTCCCGGAGCTGGCTGACATCGTGGATGTCAGCCAAGCTTCCAGGAATGCCCCTGAGGACTGGCGTCATCATGCATAACACGATGACGCCAGTCCTGGAGTTAACCCCTAACTGCCACCAATGGTGGAGATAGGGGGTTCCAATGAACCCCCTATCTCCCGATCCGTGGCACCTAGGGGTTAGTGTTTGGTACTGTTGGATCGGCCAGAGCATGGCGTTTCCAACGATACCAAACTTGACCATGAAATTTTTTTTTATTTTTTTTTAAAAAATATGTTAAAAAAAAAAAAAAAAGTTTTCTTTTCTTTTTTTTATTTTGTTAATGCAGCAATATTGTTCCCATTTCAATTATAATGTGAACAATGATGCTGCACTAACGATTTTTCTATGCGGTGCGTTTGTTAAAAATCGCGTAATTTTCCCCCAAAAAAAAAAAAAAATGTAACGAGACCCCATTTCTAATTTTTTTAACAAGCGCACCCCATAGAAAATATAACCACAAACGCTCGCATGTTAAAATGTGAAAAAAAACACTTTACACATTGTAAATTATTGAAAATTCATATTTTATTGTATTTATTGTTAAATGACGTATACATATAATAATGATATATTATGAATCTGCCGAGTCTGCCGGAAAGAACAATATATAATATGTCTGGGTCATATAATAAAATAAGCCTTCAAAACACGTTTAAACATGATGAGCGAAACCGGTAAAAATTAGCTCAGCACACAGACGTGAAACGCCTCAGCGAAAGGGTTAAGGGGAGGGGGTGGGAAACGGCCTTGGTTCCTGTTTTTTCTTGATGACGGTAGCTAGGGTCCTTTTCCTGGGGGGTTGACAAGGCTGGGAGATGGGGGGGTTAGATCTGAGTAGGGGTTGGAGGGGGGGGTTTATGTTTAAATCCCGAGTTAGAGTTGTGGATAGAAGGCATGTCCCACAGTCTGTGGCTCTTGTTAATTCTTTTGAGGCACTTTCAGAGTGTAGTGGTGAGACGGAAGTAGGCTCAGACACCATAGTTGAGGAACCACCATCCCCTATGCCTAAGGTATGCAGGACTGCAACCAAGAACAAAAAGGAAAAAGGTGGGACTTGATAGAATCACCCAGCAACAATTGCCTTCTATCATAAGAGGTGTTGAGCTGGAGAGTAGTGGTTTGGTGAGATGTGTTCCTGGGGCTACTGCTCGTAGAGACAAGAGACGTATTCTCAATATTGTCAAACAAGCAAAGCAGCAAGGGGAAGTGGACGTTCTAGTCCATCTAGGGACAAATGACTTGGCTAGCAATGAGGTTTCAGAGATTAAGGAAGATTTTTGTGTTCTTGGAGGTGAAATACAGCAGATTGCGTCCACTGCGTCATTCTCTGAAGTTTTGCCTGTGCATAACATTCAGGATAGGCAGATGCGCAATAGGGAATTTAATTTGTGGCTTTGGGAATGGTGTCGGGAGCAAGGATTTGGCTTTGTGTCCCATGATCGCTCTAATTGGAGCAGAAAGGAACTGTATAAAAAAGATGGTTTGCATCTTACTCATAGGGGAACATATGTTCTCAGTGAGAAGTTCAAAGGTTTCACAAAGAAATATTTAAACTAGGAGTGGGGGACAAAAGGGTAAAAAACAATCTGTCCCCCAAAATTAAATCGGAGGGTGCAAGCAACATGCGGGAAAAAAAATTACAAGCTCAGAGTCGTGTCTATAAATGCTCGCAGTTTAGTCAATAAAAATCAATGAACTGGAGGCAATGATGGCAGCTGAAAAAGTAGGTTTAGTGGCGGTTACTGAGACATGGTTGAGTGAGAAAAATAACTGGGACATAACAATACCGGGGTACTCTTTATATAGAAAAGACAGAGAAGGTAGGAAAGGAGGAGGAGTGGCCCTGTATGTGAAAAGCAACATAAAAACGAACCAAATAAAAGTGAGCGAGGTGAACATAGAGTCTGTTTGGGTAACGCTAACATTTGGCAATCATACAGTAGCTCGTGTAGGTGTGATCTATAGACCCCCTGGACAAGAAGAAGAGCTAGATAATCTGCTGGTTGAGGAAATAGCAATGAAGGGGGAAGTTATTATTATGGGGGACTTTAATCTTCCTGATGTGAACTGGAAAACCAAAACAGCTGGGTGCACCAGGAGTACAAATATTCTAAACTCCCTACTGGGATTATCTCTAACACAAGTAGTTGAGGAGCCGACCCGTAAAGAGGCCATATTGGATTTAATACTCACAAATGGAGGTTTGGTATCGGACGTTGTTGTAGGTGAAAATTTGGGATCTAGTGATCACCAGTCAGCGTGGTTTAATATAAGAACAGGGATGGAGCCGCACCACACAAAAACAAAAGTTTTAGACTTTAAAAAAACAGATTTTTCTAAAATGAGATTTTGTGTGAAGGAGTCATTATCAGACTGGAGGAGTTTAAAAGGGAGTCCAGGAGAAATGGGATAATTTAAAGGAAGCATTATTGAAGGCCACAGGCAATTGCATTCGGCTTGTTAGCAAAAACAAAAAAGGGAAGAAACCACTGTGGTACTCTGCAGAAGTGGCCAAAATAGTGAAGAACAAAAAGACAGCATTCAATAATTATAAAAAAACTCAGACCTTTAGTAGCCTAATCTTATAGGTTTGCCTACTAAAATGGTGTACGGCTTGAAGGAGAAAAGTTACCAGGAAAGGCTTAATGATCTTAACATGTAGAGCTTGGAAAAAAGACGAGACAGAGGAGATATGATAGAAACATTTAAATACGTAAAGGGAATCCACAAGGTAGAGGAAGGGAGTATATTTAAAAGGAAACAAAGTAGCAAAACAAGAGGACATAGTCTTAGATTAGAGGGGCAAAGGTTTAAAAGTAACATCAGGAAGCATTATTTTACTGAGAGGGTGGTGGATACATGGAACAGCCTTCCAGTAGAAGTGGTAGAGGCCAAAACAGTGATTGAATTTAAGCAGGCATGGGATAGGCATAAGGCTATCCTAAACAAAAGATAAATCCAGGTAAAGTATCCATGTAATTGGGCGACTAGATGGACCGAAAGGTTCTTATCTGCCGACATTTTTCTATGTTTCTAGGTTTCTAAATGACCACTTGAGAATTTTTATGTGTTTTCCTGACCTTGGGATGTTATTTCATTTTTAATTGTGGGTTGATCGTTGGGTCTAATGACCATATCTACTGAGGTATGATGACCAGGTTTGTGCTTTGGCAATGGGGGGGCGGTTACACCCTCAGATGTAATCGGTTTGTGTGATGTATACTGTCCCCTTGCCTACTCGTGTTCTTCTCATATGTTGCAAATTGTATCTCAACTGCATACGTACTGCTTTTTATTGCTGATTCGATGATGCTTGTTCATTACCATGGCAACACGTTGGCCTCTGGCCTATTTCTTCTTCTTCATCTTCTTCTTTCACTCGTCTCTTCTCTCTGCTCTTTTGGGGCACTCGGCTGAGTTTTCTTTCTCTCTTTCTTTCCCTACCCCAAGGTATTGGCGTCACTTTTTCTCGGGGGCCGGGTCGAGGTGGTGAAAATCCCCTTGGAGAGGTAACCTGACGGACGCTTGCGCCTCAAACACCTAGTGTTTTATGTTTTGTGCTTTTGTGTGTGTGTGTGTTGTGAGTCTCTCTTCTCTCCTTCCCTCTCCCTTTTCCCTGGGGTGCGGGGGCATGTCGGATGGGGACGTAGCAGCGGGGGGGGGGGCGGCGCTGGCGCTCTTAGCACTGGAGATGAGACGGCTTTTGTGCCGAGGTCCCTGCGCTTCTTGACCTATAATGTAAAGGGACTCAACATTCTGGAGAAACGTGGACGGCTTCTCCGTGAACTTCAGGCCTTACGAGCTTCGGTGATCTTCTTAAAGGAGACACATTTCCGTGCGGACGCATCTCCCTAACTTCTCACTGGAGCATTTCCTATGGAATTTTTCAGTAATTACAGTATACCCTCAGTAAATCGCGGGGCACAGCGATCGTGTTCGCGAAAGATGTCCCTTTTGAGGTTGTGGACACGCTATGCGATGACAAAGGTAGATATCTTTTTGTTAAACGGTACCATTTCGGGAGTGGCCTACACTTTCGCTTCATCTATCTGCCGAATGTCAACCAGCATAGGTGCCTTGCACAAATCGTAAAGAAACTGAATGAGTTCCAAACGGGCATCTTGATTTTGGAGGGGGACTTAAACGTTCCCTTGGATCCCCGGGTGGACACTTCCCGTCGTCAGTCAACAATCCCTCCAAGCTCGATTAGACATCTTAAACGTACGTTGGACTCGTTGCACTTGGTAGATGTTTGGCGTGCTCTGAATTCGGGTTCCCGAGATTATACGTACTACTCATCGGTACATGCTTCTCTCGAGAATCGATTATCTCTTCATGCAACAATATCAATTGCACTTACTGCTAGAGTCGGATATTGGTGTCCGTACGTGGTCAGACCACTCACCAGTATGGATGACACTGTCCTCTCCGCTGGAGACTGAATATGCACCTGCTTGATGACCCTGGTTTTTCGGTGGAACTGTCTTGTGCCTTGAGGCACTATTTTGAGGACAATGTGGGGGTGGGAGAGGTTCCGGAAGTTACGGTATGGGAGACGCATTAGGCGGTAGTGCGGGGCTTGCTTATCAGCTGAAAAAGGCCAAATTGACAGACGGTAGATCTATTTGAAGATATCAGACAACGGGAACAATCACATCATTATTCGTTTGATGATGCAGACTTTAAGGAAGCTACGATACTGCGGAGACGCCGAAATGACATCCTTAATGAGAATTTGCCACTGGATGCTGCGAGAGCTAAATGTCATTTTGCTTTGCAAGAAAATAAGCCCGGGAAGTTACTGGCGCAATTGCTCCGCCAACGTCGGGACATTAATTATGTTTCCAAGATTAGAACGGGGACTGGACAGATGTCACCTCGCCCTGACATGATTGTGAAGGAGTTTGAGACATATTACCGCAGGTTGTATGATGCGGACTGTTCGTCGGGAAGGACAGTTGCCCCTCCAGACGTCTCTGGATACTTACGAGATAAGATTCATACCACGCTGTCACTAGAGGACAGTGAGACGCTTTCTGACCCATTTACGTCTGGAGAACTTGTAGCAGTAATGAAACTTCTGAAGACGGGTAAACGCCCTGGCCCAGATGGGCTGCCGGGTTGAATATTACAAACACTTTGCACAGGATCTGTACCCGCGAATGTTATCAGTCTTTAACTCGGTGGGAGTGGATACTTCTTTTCACCCTCACACGGTAGCGGCTATGATAGCAGTTATACCGAATCCGGGAAAGGACGCTTCGGAATGTAAGAACTATAGGCCCATATCCTTGCTGAATGCAGACACAAAAGTATTTGCTAAGCTTCTGGCTGAACGTTTGAAACCTTTCTTGCCGAAATTGGTCCGACCGGACCAGGTGGGATATAGCCCTGGACGGGAAGCCAGAGATGCCACTGCAAAAGCATTAGGCGTGGTTGCTTATGCAAAGAAAACAGGGGAGGGGGTGATTCTTTTGTCAATGGATGCCGAAAAGGCTTTTGATAAAGTGAGTTGGCCCTTCCTGTTCCTGGTATTACGCCGGATGGGGCTCCCGGGTGTTTTCCCTCGATCAGGTGCAAGCTTTATATACGAAACCGTAGGCTCGTATTCGTGTGAATGGAGCACTCTCTGCTCCCATCCCGATTAGTAATGGAACTAGACAAGGCTGCCCCTCGTCGCCATTACTATTTGCACTGTATCTGGAGCCGCTTCTGCAAGCTGTTCGTTCTACAGATTCCATCACGGGGATCCGAGGCGCCTTGGGCCATCATGTAGTCTCTGCGGATGACCTGCTTTTCATGTTGACAAATGCTGAAACATCATTACCGGCGGTGACAAAAGGTACTGTCGGCTTTTGGGGAGGTCGCTGGATTTCGAGTGAACATGGACAAGTCGGAAGTACTCAATGTGAATCTCACAGAGATGTGACTAGATTAAAGAGGTCGGTTCCATTTACGTGGTGCACAGATCGTTTACAATATTTGGGAATATGGATCTGTCCATCCCCTGCACAGCTTTATGCCCTTAATTACCAACCCCTGTTAGATGTATTCTGTGACGGAACCGTTCTCTTCCGCCTGTCCTGACTCTCCAGACACTCCTTCGTTGCGGTCAGCCCGGCTACTGGGAGCGCTGTCCTCAGCACCTCGAGCAGCTTGACCCGCCTGCTTCTGTTCCTCTGCCCTGGAGCCATTAGGAATTTCCAGAAGGCCGCTCGGTGCCTTCTGGAGGTTGAGTGTATAGTGTAGTGTCGCTGAAATAAAACACCAGACGCGGCTGTATGCTTTAAAACAGTATTCTCTCTCTGTGTCAGTCTCTGAGAGTTCTGACTTTTAATGAACAAAAACGCCACCATTTATGCTGAAATCCAACAGCCATAATTTGCATAAATGACGCACATCGTCCTACCAATATGCTAATTACATTATGTCAGATAGGTATTTACAATAAACATTCTTTAGCTCACACAACATTTGCATACTCTATTGTTCTAACACATCAGATTAAAGACAAACACTATCACAGACTTCTTGAATCAAATATGCAGCCAGATAAGGGGAAAAGCCCTGTTGCATAAATTACACAGCAGTAAAGCTTGTTTACTGGCTACACAAAAACACATTTACCTACAGGAATATAAGTATATTTAAAACTAAAGTTACGCCATTTTACACTAAACTAATTTAAACTAAAACCAAACGATGTAAAATATATTTAAAATCACACAATATAAATGAACATAAAGTCTCTTGGGGTTTGAAGCATGGAGCGTTACATCAGCTCCGTGACATATTCATCTCGGATTTGTCTGGTTGGACGAAAAAGTTTATTTCCTGGTCAGGACGGACTAATACTTTGAAGATGAACGTAGTACCCAGACTCTTGCATGTTCTTCAAACGGTTCTGATTTCTTTGCCTGCCGACTTCTTCAAAAAGGTACCGAACGGTGGCTCTACGTTTCATTTGGCCTAATGGAGGAAACGCTGGTGGGAGCACCTTTATGGACGTTACCTTGGATTCGTTGTCAGGGTCCATGGGAACGACAAAGGACTTGGTGCCTTACGATGGACACGCTGGGCATCTGGAGAAGATTGCGTATGCAATTTGGGCTGACTTCCTCGATTTCGCCACTCTTGCCACTGCGGGACAATCCCGATTTCGCTCTGGGAGTGTGCACAGCTCTTAAAGTGCGGTTTGACCTACCAGACAGGATCACGGTGGCTACTTTTTTGAAGGACGGATGTCCTCCCTATTACAGAACTCTGACAGAACCCCCGTGATCCGTCTTCAGGAACGGTCCAACTACCATCAGATACAATCGTACCTGCGCTCTTTAAGGGCGGCTTTCAGCCTTACTCGTCCTCTTACTCCCTTTGAGCAGTATTTTCAGCTTGGCATCCCATTAGACAGAAGTGTTTCCACCCTATATCGTATGCTTCTTGGGCGTTCGGACGAGACCCCGGCCTTTAGAGACAGGTGGAATACCTTGATAGGGAGGAAGATTTCAGGATGCGGAGTGGACTGAATCTTTTACGCTCGTCCACAAGGGAACCGGTTCCTTGAAAATGTGCTGAAAACGCAAATAAAATCCTTACATTTTGGTATCGGACCCCGGACCGATTGCAGAGAATGTTTCCCCTCCGTGACCCACAATGTTGGCGATGTAACGTGGCTTTCGGTGATTTTCTGCATATCTGGTGGGACCGTCCCATGATTCAAATGTTCTGGAAAATGGTTCACACCGCAATCCGTGCCATTTGGGATTTGGACATTGAGCTTGTTCCTTCAACATACATGCTGCTGCAGTTCCCTGCTCCCATAAAAGTCATGAAGTGGTCAGTAGTCTTAAGACTGGTGACTGCGGCCAAATTGTTGATTCCACTGCATTGGGGCAAATCGTCATTGCCCTCTTGGAGGGAATGGGTAGATAGGGTTGAATTCCTCCACAGGATGGACAACCTGGTAGCGAGGGACCTAGGCCAAGTCAAACAATTTGTGCTTACTTGGTTCCATTGGGATAACTATGTGAGCTCGGCGCCTGAGAGACGCTTGGCAGTTGCACGATCTAGCTCGTGAATGGGAAGGATGGAATCTGGCTCGCGGAGTGGGAGGTGCGATAGTGCAGTTACACTTGTGAATACCAGCGGAGTCTGGGAGGGGCAGGGGCTGAGCTTGCCCCCGGGGGGTCCCCTACCGACATGTCTGAAGTAGCCATACTCTCGAGACTGCACCCATTCCTCCCCCCCCCCTCTTTCTTTTCTTCCTCTCCCCCTACCCTTTTCTCCTTTCTCCCCGCCCCTCCCCCTTTTTTCTTCCTCTTTTTACCTGTCTTTATTGATATCTTCTCTGTGTGTTTGTATGTCGGTATTTTTGTTCTGTATGTATTAGGAAGAGGAAATCGAAGGCCTTGGGAATTCTTTTCAGAGGTTGGTCAGCTTTGATCCAGCAGTCATAGGCACTTATTTCTCCTAACACTCCGCTATTGGTCGCGAGAGGTTTTTGATTAATACCATCGAAATGACTGTACGGAGATAACCCTACCATGTCATGAAACCTGTTTATGTCGGAGGAACTGTATTGATGTGGTGTATGTCTAGATGTGTTTCTTTTTGTTAATAAAAACTTTGATTACAAAAAAAATAAAAAAACAAAACCAAAAGGGGTCCCACCATGGCTACATCCTGGCTCGGGCCTGACAGCCAGCATATTCCGCAGCGCTGTACAATAGGCACAGTAGGGACAGGGTTACAATACATTGAACAACATTTTGACAAACAGTACAGGAGTAAACGCGGCCCTATTCTCTTAGGAACTCACAATCTAGGATGTTAATCCTTTCAGGTACAACAGGACCAGACAATAGCATTCTTGCATAATTCCATTATAAACACTCCATTTTGTCCCGGCACCAAATTCTGTCTCCATCCCTTTTATACCCGTCACTTTCTGGAAAGAAATTGTACATTTAACTCAGCCGGACTAATCTGGGAAAGTAGCTGATAATAGTTCCAGACACGCAGCTATAAGAGCCGTGTTCGCCCGGTTCAGAGGAACCGGCGACTGCGGATTTACTTGGTTGCGGGAGACGGCAAACAGCCCAGAAATCTCCCGTTTAACTGCTGGGCAATAACCTGTAGGCAGGAGGCAAGCACACAGCCCCCTCCATGTAGCAGAGTGACAGCGCATTCTGACAGAGGGACACCAGCGTGCAGGACGATCTTCAGCGCCACACTTGTGCATAGAGCTTTCTCGCTGGATTTAGAGGGTCCAGATGAGGAGATCCACATCCGATGGTCAGCCCAGACCTGCAGGAGTGAGAGAGTCCATTGGCTGGGCAGTGGCTCCTTTGCCCGTCCTGCCTCTTCTGGAATGGTTTGCATTATTTTTCGGTCTATAAAGATCCTTTGTAAATGGCTGTGAAGACTTTAATTACAGGTCTGAGACGTTGCGAGTGAGCAGGATGTCCAGGAGGCGACGCGTCAGGCGGACGCAACCAGCAAAGTCACAATATGGCAAGTCCGTTGGTTTTATGATTTATTTTTCATGAATTCAGCAGAGTTCTGAAATTTGTCCTAGAACCACCCGTGGTCCCGGAGGATTCCAGTCCGGCAGACAAAGCCTTTTCTGCTCTATAAATACACTGACGAAAGAGCAGATACTGAGGAGCTGCAGGACACGCGCAAAGGTTTCCACGGCTTCTGCCCAATGTCTTTTTACTCAACGGGGGGGGGGTCTACCAGCGCGATGGGGACATGTTCGATCATAACGTGGCGTCCTGATCACGTGCGTATATATAACACATTGTGCACATATAATGAAACCGGCCCCTCCAGGTGAACCTCCCCAGGTCTCATAAGGCTCAATGAGGTCCATCCACAAATCAGCCACTTCTGACCAAGAGGGCGACCAGAACTGAAATGCCAACATAGGGGGTTATTCAGAGAGCCCCAAAATGTCACGGAAAGTCCATGCACTTGTTCCCCGTACTTAAGGGAATCAAATTTCCCCACCGTGGGGTCTCCAGAGTGCAAGGAGAACCCGCCGCAAAAAACCCGAACAGCCGTTGGAACCACTGCAAAAAACACATCAGAAAAAGCCACCAATCACAGCGCAGACCAGCCTCTGGAAAAAGCCGACGAACGGGGAAAAAAAGAAATATATATGATTGAAAATGTGAAAACTGAAAAGCTGCAAAAAAACTACTGAATCAAAATGCCTGAAATTTACATATAAAATCCAATGAATGATAATAAAAAGGGTTTGATACAGAATAAAGAAATGACGATAAAAAAAAAAAAAAAAATAATAATTTTTGCCTAAAAGATCCTAAAAACAAAATCTTTTTGCTGCAGATTAAAATAAACGGTTTATTAGATATTGAATTAAAATAGGAATATTTTTAACATTGAAACCTATGGGATTCGTTTGAATAAACCTGCCGAATGAAACCACTGAACAGCAGGGTAATTCACGGACATTTCACTGCTGATCAATGTGAATAGATTAACCATTGCTTCTCTATGGGGATTTCACTGCTGCCGAACAGCACTGTATTTCACTGACGCTGAACAGACACCGTATTTAACTGCCGTCAAACAGCATCGTATTTCACTGCCGCCGAACAGCACCGTATTTCACTGCCGCCGAACAGCACCGTATTTCACTGCTGCCAGACACCGTAATTCCCTGCCACTGAACAGGCACCGTATATCACTGCCGCCGAACAGGCAACTTATTTCATTGCCACCGAACAGGCACCGCATTTCACTGCCACCAAACAGCACCGCATTTCACTGCCACCAAACAGCACCGCATTTCACTGCCACCAAACAGCACCGTATTTCACTGCCACCAAACAGCACCGTATTTCACTGCCACCAAACAGCACCGCATTTCACTGACACCGAATAGGCACCGTATTTTACTGCCGACGAACAGGCACCGTATTTCACTGACGCCGAACAGGCACCGTATTTCACTGACGCCGAACAGCAACCGTATTTCACTGCCACCGAACAGCACTGTATTTCACTGCCACCGAACAGGCACCGTATTTCACTGCTGCCGAACAGCACCATATTTCACTGCCGCCGAATAGCACCATATTTCACTTCCGTCGCACAGGCATCATATTTCACTGCCGCCGAACAAGCACTGTTTTTCACTTCCGCCAAACAGGCACCGTATTTCACTGCCGCTGAACAGCATCGTATTTCAATGCTGCTGAACAGTATCGTATTTCAATGCTGCCGAACTGCACCGTATTTCACTGACGCCGAACAGACACCGTATTTAACTGCCGTCAAACAGCATCGTATTTCATTGCCACCGAACAGCACCATATTTCACTGCTGCCGAACAGCATCGTATTTCACTGCTGCCGAACAGCATCATATTTCACAACTGTCGAACAGCATCGTATTTCGCGGCCGCCGAACAGCACTGTATTTCACAACCGCCGACCAGCACCGTATTTCACTGCTGCCGAACAGACACCGTAATTCCCTGCCACTGAACAGGCACCGTATATCACTGCTGCCGAACAGCACCGTATTTCACTTCCACTGAACAGCACCGTATTTCACTGCCGCCGAACAGGCACCGTATTTCACTGTTGCTGAACAGCACCGTATTTCACTTCCGCCAAACAGGCACCGTATTTCACTGCCGAACAGACACCGTATTTCACTTCCGCCGAACAGCACCATATTTCCACAAAAGTCTGAATGTCAGGCGCCACCTAGTGGTTTCTTATGAGAAAGTCTTCCCAATGGATTTCACTGATTATACTGTAGTGATAGTAAGACGGATAGGGATTGTGGTGATGAAACAGTTCAGTATGTAATTGTGGACCTATACAGAAGTCCAGGGTGGGCTAGATCAGCAGCTCGTCTCCACTCACTAGAGGAAATATCCCAATTCCTCAAAGAGAGAGAGGCATATGAACAAAACAATGTGGTGGGACAGGCGCTTCTTCCAGCCAATGGGGGGGTTCTTTAAGATGTTCCCTCTATTTAGATGGGTCCAGCCCTCAAATAAAACAGAAACAAATATATTGCGCAGTATGTCAGGTAGATATATAAATAAACACCTTTAGGGAGAAATGACTCACATTTTTCAGTGTCTCAAGATCAGACACTAGATGTAACAGCAACCGGCAGCTTTAGGAATGCCGGATTCCCCTTACAGTACTCCAGCGCCTTCTTTCCGCTCCTCAGCAGCAATCCAGGATTGTAGCAGTAAAAGTGAAGATCAGCACGCAGGGGGTGTAAGATTAATTCATTTATTAAGGTAAAAGATATAATAAAAAGTGCATCTAAACGCGTTTCGCGGTATGAAGCCGCTTCCTCAGTAGATGCCAATGTTTTGAAAGTCCTGCTATACCTATTAATAGTCTTTTTGGAGGTTCCAGCTGTAAGGTTGATTTAGGTTGGAGTGCTATGCACTAGAGTGAGGTTCCAGCTGTATGGTGGATTTAGGTTGGAGTGATATGCACTAGAGCGAGGTTCCAGCTGTAAGGTTGATTTAGGCTGGAGTGCTATGCACTAGAGCGAGGTTCCAGCTGTAAGGTTGATTTAGGTTGGAGTGCTATGCACTAGAGCGAGGTTCCAGCTGTAAGGTTGATTTAGGCTGGAGTGCTATGCACTAGAGCGAGGTTCCAGCTGTAAGGTTGATTTAGGTTGGAGTGCTATGCACTAGAGCGAGGTTCCAGCTGTAAGGTTGATTTAGGTTGGAGTGCTATGCACTAGAGTGAGGTTCCAGCTGTAAGGTTGATTTAGGTTGGAGTGATATGCACTAGAGCGAGGTTCCAGCTGTAAGGTTGATTTAGGTTGGAGTGCTATGCACTAGAGCGAGGTTCCAGCTGTAAGGTTGATTTAGATTGGAGTGCTATACACTAGAGCGAGTGATATGTAAAACTAATAGTGCCATATATAACCTACTTGCCCAAAACCAAAAAAGTGAAATGCTGGTCCTCGGTGATTTTAATACAGATTGGCTAAATCCTAAAAACAATAAACACTGCTCACTGTTTAAAACTTTGCAACTAACTCAATTAATCTCCTCCCCCACTCGCATTAATATGAAAAGCCCTAACCATATCTTGCTGGACTGGATTCTCTCCTCATCTCCTGATCGAAAACAGGAGGCAGGTGTTCTCGCTAATAGCTTTAGTGACCATTGTCTAGTGTACTGCGTGTGCAAAATAAAGGCCATGAAATCTCCCCCAAGGTAATAACCACCAGGTCTTTCAAGAAATTTATTCTTGAATCCTTCCTAAGTGATCTCAAACAGCTCCCCTGGTACAGACTAAACCTAATCCCAGACCTAGACTGTGCAATTGAATACTTTCAGTCTGAGCTCTTGCAAGTCTGGAATTCCCATGCCCCGCTGCGTAAAGTGCGAGTAAAAGGGACCCATCTCCCCTGGGTTACAGCTGATCTTACACTAATGTACCAGCTTAGAGATTCACTGTGGTCAAATTTCAAGAGTACTGGTTCCATGGACGATCACTACGAATACCGAAAATGCCGGAATGAATGCATAAAACAAACAAAAATGGCTAAAGCCCATTACTTCAATGAAAATCTAAACAATAACATATCAAACCCTAGAAACTTTTGGAGAACCATAAGTAACATACCAGCACCCCCAGTCCACTCCCAGCCGGCTGCTGTCAAAGTAAACAACCAAACCCTCCAACACCCCCTAGATGTAGCAAATGCCTTTAATGATTATTTTGTTGGATGCACCACCACTTTGATTGCCAAGCTAGGAAATGACATGCAATCAGAGAGGCCTCATGCAGGTCAGGCCCCTCTGTGATGGAACCGTTCCCTTCCATCTGTCCTGACTCTCCAGATACCCCTTCGTTGCGGTCAGCCCGACTACTGGGAGCACTGTCCTCAGCGCCTCGAGCAGCTTGACCCGCCTGCTTCTGTTCCTCTGCCCTGGAGCCGTTAGGAATCTCCAGAAGGCCGCTCGGTACCTTCTGAGGGTGATAGTGTAGCGTCGCTGAAATAAAGACACCAGGCGCGGCTGTATGCTTTAAAACAGGATTCTCTCTCTCTGAGCTCTGAGAGTTCTCTGACTTTTTAATGGACTTCAGCATAAATGGTGGCGTTTTGTTCAACAGTCATAATTTGCATAAAATGACGCACCTCGTCCTACCCATACTAATTACATTATGTCAGTTATTTAAAACATTCTTTAGCCTTCAGTTCACACAACATTTGTATATCCATTGTTCTAACAAATCGGATTTAACACACACTATCAGAGATCCCTTGAATTAAACATGCAGCTAGATAATGGGAAAAGCCCTGGTGCATAAATTACACAGCAGTAAAGCTTGTTTACTGTATACAAAAAAACACATTTACCTACAGGAATATAAGTATTTTTAAAACCAAAGCTACGCCATTTTACACTAAACTAAATTAAACTAAACCCAAACGATGTAAAATATATATAAAATCACACAATATAAATGAACATAAAGTCTCTTGGGGTTTGAAGCATGGAGCGTTACATCAGCTCCATGACATATGTCCCCCCTTCCAGAACGGCAGGGCAAGCTTAGATCCCAAACGGATTGCTTGCCACTGATGAGACCTCTCACCTTGCCCCTCTTCTGTGCCATCTTCAAAGTTCCATGGTTGCGGGCACATAAGTAAAGTCAGCGGGGTCTGACGGTCACTGGAAGGCTGTGGGTCCATAGTCCCGGGGCAAGAGGCAGGCCAACCCTCTTGTCCAGTGCGCCAGGCAACAGGCCACCACAGTCCGCAGGCATAAAATGTTTGTTAGGGGGCACTCTGAAATTACCCTCCATAGCTTGCTCTGTCCAGGGCACCTCTGCGGACCCAGGACCCGAATACAGTCAGCAGTCACGGTTCCCAGTCTCTCCTTCTGCTGATGCCCCCCTCCTGAACATTTAAAAAGGGCCCAGCCCACGGCAATCCCCAAAATCCCAAAAGGGCGCAATTCTTCCTGGGGCCAGGAACTTGATTGCCTCTCAGAATGGTCACTCACCGGTCTCCTGGGAAGGGGGGAAGTGATCTCCTCTCTTTCTGCTCCTTGGTTGGTAGGGGTGGCATTATGAGGGGTCTCCATTTTCCTCGGGGAACAGTCGCACGTGGATGCCAAAACAGCCTCCAGCAACACCGGGTACAAACACTCCTCGGTGAAAAATATATCAGGGGCAATGACTCGACCCCCTGTTGTGCTGCTCTCCTCCATGGTGGTCACATGGGTGCTGGCAGCTTGTGCCAGGGACAACTCATCTTGGAGCTGTTGGCACTGTGCTCGTGTCCCTTCAAGCTCAGCCTGCAGGTGGCTAACAGTGCCCTGGTGCTCCTGCTCCAATACACCTAGTTGGTGTGTCAGACGGCTCACCTCCATCTCGCTTGCCTTAGTTTAAGCAAGGCTCTCCTTCTGAGCTGCGTCTGCTTCTAGTAGCTGGTGTTGGCACAGCTGGAGTTGGTTCTGGAGCAGCATTATTTCCTCTTGCTGCTCATAGACCCATGCCTGAAAAGTATGCCGGGAGAGCTGTGTCTGCTCCAACTCCTGCTCACTGCGCTCAAGACGAGTTTTAAATGTGGTAATTTCTGTCTGTAGAGCCGCTCTGGTTCGTCCTCCAGCTGCTCAATCACTACACGGGAGCTGCGCTCCAGCTCCGCTATCTGCGCCTGAGCACCACGGAGCTCCGTGTGTAGGTCGATGTTACAGTCCTCACAGACCTGCAGCTAGGATGACAACTTTCGTATACTGACCGACTGTTCTTGTACTTCCATGCAGTGGAAATCTCTCTCCTCCATGACAGCTCGCAGCTCATCCTGTAGCCGGTGCAATTGCAGGCCAGTCTCTTTCTTGCTCTGGGTTGCAAAGTCTAGTTGCCCTTTCAAGGTCTCTACCTCCCTTCGAAGCGGGTCACAACATTTGCATTCGCTCTCCAGCAGCACCTCCATTTCTTTCACACGTCCACCCCTCCGCTTCTTTTTAGCCTTACTTGAGGGTGGGTTGACGGTCACGGTTGGTGCAGAGGCATATTTTGTTTGGGTCTTGGCGTTGGCAGAAGCCGATGCTTCCAAAATCCCTGGTCTCTGCCAATCCAAGTCTGTAGACACCCTCTGGGTGTGTGGTGTAGTTGCCAGCCAGTTCTCCTCCTGGCCACGAATGTCCCCTGGTTCCATCCAGCCTGGGACCTTGTATTTACTGTATTCCACATGCAGAGGGTTAAAATCTTCCTGGTCCTGCACAGCTTCCCCTTTCTGCAATAAACAGACCTCATTCCAAACGCTCTGGAAAAGGTCCATGCTAGGGTTTGGACCATATTGCTTGAGGCGTCTTTTTACCTCCTTGAGCGTTTCCATCTCGCTCCTGGTTGCACCAAACTTGTGCCTTTGACCCTTACTTCAATATTCGTTCCTTCCATGGCTTTCCAGCAGGTCCTTCAGGGTGTTCTGCTTGCAGGCTGTATAGTTTGTCATCTCGGGGTGTATTGGTTTTGGAGAGCCTCTATCCCACCGCTTGCCACCAATGTGATGGAACCGTTCTCTTCCCTCTGTCCTGACTCTCCAGACCCCCCTTCGTTGCAGTCAGCCCGGCTACTGGGAGCGCTGTCCTCAGCGCCTCGAGCAGCTTGACCCACCTGCTTCTGTTCCTCTGCCCTGGAGCCGTTAGGAATCTCCAGAAGGCCACTCGGTACGTTCTGAGGGTGATAGTGTATAGTGTAGCGTCGCTGAAATAAAGACACCAGGCGCGGCTGTATGCTTTAAAACAGGATCCTCTCTCTCTGAGCTTGAGAGTTCTCTGGCCTTTTAATGAACAAAACACCACCTGCTGAACTCTAACAGTCATAATTTGCATAAAATGACACACCTCCTCCTACCCATACTAATTACATTAGGTCAGTTATTTACAATAAACATTCTTTACATTCTCTAGCCTTTCAGCTCACACAACATTTGTATATCCATTGTTCTAACACATCAGATTAAACACACACTATCAGAGATCCCTTGAATTAAACATGCAGCTAGATAATGGGAAAAGCCCTGGTGCATAAATTACACAGCAGTAAAGCTTGTTCACTGGATACACAAAAACACATTTACCTACAGGAATATAAGTATATTTAAAACCAAAGCTATGTCATTTTACACTAAACTAAATTAAACTAAAACCAAATGATGTAAAATATTTAAAATCACACGATATAAATGAACATAAAGTCTCTTGGGGTTTGAAGCATGGAGCGTTACATCAGCTCCATGACACCCTCCAACTGTGCAAAGTCCCTGTATCAGACAGGAATTCAGTTTTAGACCAGTGCCTGTCAGTGTCGTTACTAAACTTCTCCGTAACCAAAAAATGAAATACCAGTCTGGACCTGATCAAATACCAGCAATGCTGCTGAAAATCAGTGTACCGGCAATTGCAAATCCTGTCGCAACCCTAATCAATGAATCACTGGCGACTGGATACCTACCCAAACTCTGGAAGACTGCAAGGGTGGTACCTATCCATAAAAGTGGTGACAGTACTTTGGTATCCAACTACTGTCCGATATCGTTGCTCCCTGTAATGTCAAAAGTCTTGGAAAAATGCATCTACACACAATTACGTGATTATTATCAATATTGGAACTACTTAATAGACTTGTGCACCGATTTTTTTTTTCAGTTCGATTCGTTCAGATGTTTAAAATTTTCAATTCGGCTCATTTCGGCCGATTTCTGTTACGGTTCGGCTCGTTTTTCGTATACATTTATTTTTTCGGAATATCGACCATTTTTCGTGTTTTCTGCCTTAACCCCAGATCAATCCGGCTTTCGTCCAAATCACTCAACTACAACTGCCCTTTTAAAAGTCTGCAATGATATCCAAGCTGGGATGGAACAAGGAAACCTGACTGGAGCATCTAACTTGATTTTGCCGAGGCCTTTGACACAGTAGACCATGGCATCTTGTTAGAAAAACGTAAAAACTCTGGCATTGGTGATCGCACGCTAACCTGGTTTCAATCATATGTATCCGACCGATCACAATATGTGTTCATTTCTGGCAGCTCCTCCCTCCCCCTCCCAGTCACTTGCGGTGTACCCCAAGGCTCAATACTAGGCCCCCTGCTATTCACAATATTCATAAATGATCTGCCCAACGTCTGCAAAGCCTCAACTGTACACATGTACGCAGACGCCACCGTAACCTATACCAGCAAAGCCTCAACTGTACACATGTACGCAGACACCACCGTAATCTGTACCAGCAAACCAGATCTCCCACAGCTGGAGGCCGTGCTGCAAGAACAATTCACAGAGGTAGAAAAGTGGATCAAACACAAACTTTTTTTAAATAATGACAAAACTGTAACGATGCTCTTTGGAACAAAACCTAAACTACACAAATTGCAAAATCGTATCTAGGTATGTGGTTAGACCCAAATCTATCCTTTGGCCCCACATCAAAAAACTCTCATCTAAACTTTACCCCAAACTAGGTGCCCTGTACAGAAACAAATCCTGCCTGAGCCCCGCGGTAAGAAAGCAGATTGTACAACAAATGCTTATGCCGGCTATTGATTACGGAGATGTAGTGTATGCAGCCGCCCCGCAAACACACCTTCAAAAACTTACTACATTGTATAACTCATTCTGCCGCTTTGTGCTACAATGTAATTACATGACCCACCATTGTGACATGTTAAAAGAACTAAACTGGCCATCGCTGGAATCTAGACGCACCCTTCACCTTTCCAGCCTGGTGTTTAAGAGCATTTCCGGGAAGCTGCCACCCTACCTGAATAGGCTGCTTTCCCCAGCAGCTCCCTCATCCTATAACCTCAGATCCAGGACCAACACCTTACTTGCAATACCACAATACAAAAAGAAAGTGGCTCAATCCTCATTTTCCTACAGAGCACCGCAATTATGGAATAACCTCCCAGACACCATCAAATCTCCCCCCCAGTCTTAAGTCACTCAAGAGCTCCTTACTAACATACCTCAATACGGAATGCACCTGTAAACATGTAACACAGTGACTATATACAGAATGCACCTGTAAACATGTGACACAGTGACTATATACAGAATGCACCTGTAAACATGTAACACAGTGACTATATACATAATGCACCTGTAAACATGTAACACAGTGACTATATACAGAATGCACCTGTAAACATGTAACACAGTGACTATATACATAATGCACCTGTAAACATGTAACACAGTGACTATATACAGAATGCACCTGTAAACATGTAACACAGTGACTATATACAGAATGCACCTGTAAACATGTAACACAGTGACTATATACAGAATGCACCTGTAAACATGTAACATAGTGACTATATACAGAATGCACCTGTAAACATGTAACACAGTGACTATATACAGAATGTGCCTGTAAATATGTAACCTAGTGACTATATACAGAATGCACCTGTAAACATGTAACACAGTGACTATATACAGAATGCACCTGTAAACATGTAACACAATGACTATATACAGAATGCACCTGTAAACATGTAACACAGTGACTATATACAGAATGCACCTGTAAAAATGTAACACAGTGACTATATACAGAATGCACCTGTAAACATGTAACACAGTGACTATATACAGAATGCACCTGTAAACATGTAACAAAATGACTATATACAGAATGCGCCTGTAAACATGTAACACAGTGACTATATACAGAATGCACCTGTAAACATGTAACACAGTGACTATATACATAATGCACCTGTAAACATGTAACATAATGACTATATACAGAATGTGCCTGTAAATATGTAACCTAGTGACTATATACAGAATGCACCTGTAAACATGTAACACAGTGACTACATACAGAATGCACCTGTAAACATGTAACATAATGACTATATACAGAATGCACCTGTAAACATGTAACATAATGACTATATACAGAATGCACCTGTAAACATGTAACACAGTGACTATATACAGAATGCACCTGTAAACATGTAACACATTTACTATATACAGAATGCGCCTGTAAACATGTAACACAGTGACTATATACAGAATGCACCTGTAAACATGTAACACAGTGACTATATACAGAATGCACCTGTAAACATGTAACACAGTGACTATATACAGAATGCACCTGTAAATATGTAACCTAGTGACTATATACAGAATGCACCTGTAAACATGTAACACAGTGACTATATACAGAATGTGTCTGTAAACATGTAACACAGTGACTATATACAGAATGCACCTGTAAACAAGTAACAGTGACTATATACAGAATGTGCCTGTAAACATGTAACATAGTGACTATATACAGAATGCACCTGTAAACATGTAACAGTGACTATATACAGAATGCACCTGTAAACATGTAACACAGTGACTACATACAGAATGCACCTGTAAACATGTAACATAATGACTATATACAGAATGCACCTGTAAACATGTAACACAGCGACTATATACAGAATGCACCTGTAAACATGTAACATAGTGACTATATACAGAATGCACCTGTAAACATGTAACATAATGACTATATACAGAATGCACCTGTAAACATGTAACACAGTGACTATATACAGAATGCACCTGTAAACATGTAACACATTTACTATATACAGAATGCGCCTGTAAACATGTAACACAGTGACTATATACAGAATGCACCTGTAAACATGTAACACAGTGACTATATACAGAATGCACCTGTAAATATGTAACCTAGTGACTATATACAGAATGCACCTGTAAACATGTAACACAGTGACTATATACAGAATGTGTCTGTAAACATGTAACACAGTGACTATATACAGAATGCACCTGTAAACATGTAACAGTGACTATATACAGAATGTGCCTGTAAACATGTAACATAGTGACTATATACAGAATGCACCTGTAAACATGTAACAGTGACTATATACAGAATGCACCTGTAAACATGTAACACAGTGACTATATACAGAATGCACCTGTAAACATGTAACATAATGACTATATACAGAATGCACCTGTAAACATGTAACACAGTGACTATACACAGAATGCACCTGTAAACATGTAACACAGTGACTATATACAGAATGCACCTGTAAACATATAACATAATGACTATATACAGAATGCACCTGTAAACATGTAACACAGTGACTATATACAGAATGCACCTGTAAACATGTAACATAGTGACTATATACAGAATGTGCCTGTAAACATGTAACACAGTGACTATATACAGAATGTGCCTGTAAACATGTAACATAGTGACTATATACAGAATGTGCCTGTAAACATGTAACACAGTGACTATATACAGAATGTGCCTGTAAACATGTAACACAGTGACTATATACAGAATGCGCCTGTAAACATGTAACACAGTGACTATATACAGAATGCACCTGTAAACATGTAACATAGTGACTATATATAGAATGCGCCTGTAAACATGTAACACAGTGACTATATACAGAATGTGCCTGTAAACATGTAACACAGTGACTATATACAGAATGTGCCTGTAAACATGTAACAGTGACTATATTTCCTACATATTTATTTTTCTGTTAATCTGTATATTTGTGTTTTTAATATCTTGCATTGTATTACTTTGTATTTCTGTAACTGTAACACTTCAATGTTCTTGAGCCCAGGACATACTTGAAAACGAGAGAAATCTCAATGTATCCTTCCTGGTAAAATCCTTTATACATACAGTTGTGTTCAAAATTATTCAAGCCCCAATGCTGTAAAGGGTTTTAGGGAATTTAGTGACATTTGTAATTGTATTCAGAATGAAATCCTACAAGGACTTTTTAAAGAACCATATGCAACTAAAATGACATCAATTGGTTTTGTAATACAGTAGTAAATGTTTCTTTTGTGAATTCTTCATTGACACAATTATTCAACCCCTTAAAGACTACCACTCTGAAGAACAGAGGTTCATTCAAGTGTTTTCAATCAGGTATTGAAAACACCTGTGGATGTCACGGAGCAGCAATAAAGCATAATAAGCACCAATTAGGCAGCTTTAAAATGACTGTGATACTCAGCTCCTTCTAGACATTTACTGGTGTGGTTACAAACATGGTGAAGTCAAGAGAATGGTCCAGGAAGACAAGAGAAGAGGTGATTACTCTTCACAGGAAGGGCAATGGCTATAAGAAGATTGCAAAGATGTTAAACATACCAAGAGAGACCATAGGAAGCATCATTCGCAAATTCAAGGCAAAGGGCACGGTTGAAACGCTACCTGGTCGTGGCAGAAAGAAGATGCTGACTTTGACTGCTGTGCGCTACCTGAAGCGTAGAGTGGAGAAAAGTCTCCGTGTGACTGAGGAACTGAGAAAAGATTTGTCAGATGTGGGTACTGAAGTTTCAGCTCAGACAATACGGCGCACACTTCGTAATGAAGGCCTCCATGCCAGAACTCCCAGGCGCACCCCCTTGCTGTCTCCAAAGAATAAGAAGAGTCGACTGCAGTATGCCAAAAGTCATGTGGACAAACCACAGAAGTTTTGGGATAGTGTTCTGTGGACTGATGAAACAAAATTAGAACTGTTTGGGCCCATGGATCAACGCTATGTTTGGAGGAGGAAGAACAAGGCCTATGAAGAAAAGAACACCTTGCCTACTGTGAAGCATGGCGGGGGGTCAATCATGCTTTGGGGCTGTTTTGCTTCTGCAGGTACAGGGAAGCTTCAGCGTGTGGAAGGTACCATGAATTCTCTTCAGTACCAGGAGATATTGGATGACAATGTGATGCAGTCCGTCACAACCCTGAGGCTTGGGAGACGTTGGACCTTTCAACAGGACAATGATCCCAAGCATACCTCCAAGTCCACTAGAGCATGGTTGCAGATTAACCACTTCAATGCGGAGGACGCACTGAGCGCGTCCTCCGCATTACCGGTGGTATGCGGAGGACGCGCTGAGCGCGTCCTCCCATTGGGGTCAGCATTCGGCCGGGTTCCGGCCGATCGCTGGCCCCCCCGGTGCGGGCTGACATCCTCGATGTCAGCCCGGCATCCGGAACCGCAGCCGCCGGAATTAGGTGTCATCGCGGCTGCGCGATGACACCTAATTCAGGCGCCCCCCCGCATGTGCGGAGGAGGTGCCTGAAAGGGAGGGGGTGAGGTCCTTCGGACCTCTCTCCCTCCCGATCGGCGGCGTTGCGGGGGTTAACCCAGGCACCATTTGGAAGGGCACAGCCTGCCCTTCCAAATGGTGCCTGGCATTAACCCCTGGGGAGCCGGATCGCGAATCGGCGCTGAAAAGTGCCGGTTCGCCATCCTTTCCCGGAGCTGGCCGACATCTTGGATGTTGGCCAAGCCTCCGGGAACTCCCCCTGAGGACTGGCGTCATCTTGCGTAGCACGATGACGCCAGTCCTAGAGTTAACCCCTAACTGCCACCAACGGTGGAGATAGGGAGTTCCAATGAACTCCCTATCTCCCGATCCGTGGCAGTTAGGGGTAATGTTTGGTATGGTTGGATCGGCCAGAGCATGACCGTTCCAACGATACCAAACATGAAAGTGAAAAAAGTTTTTTAAAAAAAATTAAAATTAAAATTAAAAATAAAAATATATTAAAAAAAAATTATAAAAAAAAAAATAAACATTTTTTTTTCTTTTTTTTGATTCGTTAATGCAGCAATATTGTTCCCATTTCAATTATAATGTGAACAATGATGCTGCACTAACGATTTTTGTATGCGGTGCGTTTGTTAAAAATCGCGTAATTTTCCCCAAAAAAAAATGTAACGAGACCCCATCTCTAATTTTTTTAACAAGCGCACCCCATAAAAAATATAACCACAATTGATCGCATGTTAAAATGTGAAAAAAAACACTTTACACGTTGTAAATTATTGAAAATACATATTTTATTGCATTTTTTGTTATAATATACAGACAGGACATAACGTATACATATAATAATGACATATTATGAATCTACCGAGTCTGATGGAAAGAACGATATATAATATGTCTGGGTCATATACTAAAATAAGCTTCAAAACGCATTTAAACATGATGCGCAAAACAGGTAAAAATGACCTCAGCACAGGGGCGTGAAACGCCTCAGCAGCGAAAGGGTTAAATGCTGGAACATTTTGGAGTGGCCATCGCAGTCACCTGACTTAAATCCGATTGAGAACCTCTGGTGGAACTTAAAGAAAGCAGTTGCAGTGCGCAAGCCTAAGAATGTGACTGAACTGGAGGCTTTTGCCCATGACGAATGGGCGAAGATACCCGTAGATGGCTGCAAGACACTTGTGTCAAGCTATGCTTCACGTTTAAAAGCTGTTATAACTGTAAAAGGATGTTGTACTAAGTACTAAGATTGAATGTCACTTGGGGGTTGAATAAAACTGATAATGATGTGAGCACAGAAAAGACATTTGTGCTTATTTCATTATAAATGTTACTAGGTGGAAAGCCTGCCCAGAGGGCAGTCTATTGATAAGTGTGGTGCGTTGTGCTTGGTTCGGTGCCGTTTATTCTGTTGTGCTTGGCTCTGTGCTCGGCTCTGTGCCGTTTATTCTGTTGTGCTCGACTCTGTGGAGTTTATTGTGCTGTGCTCTGTGGCGTTTATTGTGCTCGGCTCTGTGGAGTTTATTGTGCTCGGCTCTGTGGCGTTTATTCTGTTTTGCTCGGCTCTGTGCTGGGCTATGCACATCGGCTCTGTGCTCTGCTCCGTGCCGTATATTGTGCTCTGCTTTTTATTGTGCTCTGCGCCGTTTATTGTGTTGTGCTTGGTTCTGTGCTCGGCGCCGTTTATTGTGCTGTGCTTTGTGCCGTTTATTGTGCTGTGCTCTGCGCCGTTTATTGTGTTGTGCTTGGTTCTGTGCTTGGCGCCGTTTATTGTGCTGTGATTGGCTGTGCCGTTTATTGTGCTGTGCTCTGTGCCGTATATTGTGCTGTGCTCGGCGCTGTGCCGTTTATTGTGCTTGGCTCTGTGGCGTCTATTGTGCTGTGCTTGGCTCTGTGGCGTTTATTGTGCTCGGCTCTGTGGCGTTTATTGTGCTCGGCTCTGTGGCGTTTATTGTGCTCGGCTCTGTGGCGTTTATTGTGCTGTGCTCTGTGGCGTTTATTGTGCTGTGCTCTGTGGCGTTTATTGTGCTCGGCTCTGTGGCGTTTATTGTGCTCGGCTCTGTGGCGTTTATTGTGCTCGGCTCTGTGGCGTTTATTGTGCTCGGCTCTGTGGCGTTTATTGTGCTCGGCTCTGTGGCGTTTATTGTGCTGTGCTCTGTGGCGTTTATTGTGCTCGGCTCTGTGGCGTTTATTGTGCTCGGCTCTGTGGCGTTTATTGTGCTCGGCTCTGTGGTGTTTATTGTGCTCGGCTCTGTGCCTTTAATGGGTTGTGCTCTGCTCTGTGCCATCTATTGTGCTCTGCTTGGCGCTCTGCTCTGTGCTCTGCACTCGGCGCTGGGCTGTGTTCAGGTACTGGGCTCTGCGCTCAGGCGCTGGTCTCTGCGCTCAGGCGCTGGGCTCAGGCGCTGGGCTCAGGCGCTCAGGCGCTGGGCTCAGGCGCTGGGCTCTGCGCTCAGGCGCTCAGGCGCTGGGCTCAGGCGCGTGGCAACCTCCGTAACAGGCTGTTGCGGTTGGATGCGCGCGCGCCACCTGCCGCAGCACGCCCAAAGCGTCCAACGGAGGTTGGATGCGCGCGCAGCAAACCGCCGTAGGACGCTTTGGGCGTGCTGCGGTGGGTGGCGCGCGCGCACCCGGCTGCGCGCGCATCCAACCGCCACAGCACCCCGTGGGCTGCGCGCATGCGCAGTCCATATATATATATATATATACACACATATATATATACACACACACACACTGTAACCCCATGTGGATATATATACACACATATATGTTTTTTACAGTGTGTGTGTGTATGGCCGGCATCCAGGCTCAGGCGAGTCCCCGGCTCGGCTGGGCCTCTAGGCCCAGGCCAAGCCGGGGGCTCGCCTTAGCCTGGATGCCGGCCAAGCAGGTAGCTCGGGCGGCATCCAAGCTTAGGCGAGCCCCCGGCTTGGCTTGGGCGTAGAGGCCCAGCCGAGCCGTGGACTCGCCTGAGCCTGGAGGACGCCCGAGCAGGCAATTCGGCCGGCCTCCATGCTTAGGTGAGTCCCCGGCTCGGCTGGGCCTCTAAGCCCAAGCCAAGCCGGGGGCTCGCCTAAGCTTGGATACCGGCCGAGCAAGCAGGGTGGGTGTGGAGAGCACATACTCACCTACATCGGCCCTCCAGCGATGGCAGTCCCGCTTCCAGTGTCCTCTCTCTGTTGGTCACCGGTATGACATCACAATAGCCTTTGACCCAGGGTCAAAGGCTTTCGTGACGTCATACCGACGACCAACGGAGACACAGAGGACGCTGGAAGCGGGACTGCCATCGCTGGAGGAGCTAAGGGCCGATGTAGGTGAGTATGTGTAGGCAACATCCTCCTACATTGGCCCTGAGCTCCAGCGGTGACCGTCCTCCGGCTGTCGCTGGCTGCTCGGCCGGCCTCTAGGCTTAGGCGAGTCCCCAGCTCGGCTGGGCCTGTAGGCCCGAGCCAAGCCGGGGGCTCGCCTGAGCCTGGAGGCTGGCCTAGCAGCCAGCGACAGCCGGAGGAAGTCACCGCTGGAGCTCAGGGCCAATGTAGGGGAGTATCAGGGGTCAAGTCCTGGGAAAAAAAGTGAGGGAACTCACCCACGAATTCCACAACCCCTATTACCTGAAGAAAATTATATATATATAATCACGAGTATAGCCGGACGTGCCGGTGATACCATTTTTATTGGGTTAACATTACATTTAAAAGACAAGCTTTCAAGAGTGTAAACTGGAAACTATACTGATCAGTGAAAGGTATCACTACGTACAGGTATACTCGTTATTGTGGCAACTGGACTAACGCATTATATATATATATATCTCCAGGCACAGACCCCCAGAATAATATACACAGTGCTGAACCCCCAGAATAATATACACAGCGCTGAACCCCCAGAATAATATACACAGCGCTGAGCCCCCAGAATAACATACACAGCACTGACCCCCCAGAATAATATACACAGCGCTGAGCCCCCAGAATAATATACACAGTGCTGAACCCCCAGAATAATATACACAGCGCTGAGCCCCCAGAATAACATACACAGCACTGACCCCCCAGAATAATATACACAGCACTGAGCCCCCAGAATAACATACACAGCACTGACCCCCCAGAATAATATACACAGCGCTGAGCCCCCAGAATAATATACACAGCACTGAGCCCCCAGAATAACATACACAGCACTGAACCCCCAGAATAATATACACAGCACTGAACCCCCAGAATAACATACACAGCACTGAGCCCCCAGAATAATATACACAGCACTGAACCCCCAGAATAACATACACAGCACTGAGCCCCCAGAATAATATACACAGCACTGAGCCCCCAGAATAACATACACAGCACTGAGCCCCCAGAATAACATACACAGCACTGAGCCCCCAGAATAATATACACAGCACTGAGCCCCCAGAATAATATACACAGCACTGAACCCCAAGAATAATATACACAGCACTGAGCCCCCAGAATAACATACACAGCACTGAACCCCAAGAATAATATACACAGCACTGGTTATATGGATATATTTTCCCCAGTTCACATGGATATAATTGCCCAAGCTCATATGGATAATGCCCCCCCAGCTCTCATGGATAATGCCCCCAGCTCTCATGGATATTGCCCCAGCTCTCATGGATATTGCCCCCCTGGTCTCATGGATATTGCCCCAGCTCTCATGGATATTGCCCCCCTGGTCTCATGGATATTGCCCCCCTGGTCTCATGGATATTGCCCCCCTGGTCTCATGGATATTGCCCCAGCTCTCATGGATATTGCCCCCCTGGTCTCATGGATATTGCCCCCCTGGTCTCATGGATATTGCCCCCCTGGTCTCATGGATATTGCCCCCCTGGTCTCATGGATATTGCCCCCCTGGTCTCATGGATATTGCCCCCCTGGTCTCATGGATATTGCCCCCCTGGTCTCATGGATAATGCCCCCTGGTCTCATGGATACTGCCCCCAGCCCAGCTCACCTTTGCTGCTCCTCTGCCAGCGGCCGCGTGCTTCCTGCTTCAGCGGCCGCTGACCGGAAGTGCAGCCGCTTGCCTGGGAACTATGAAACAGCCAGGCGAGCGGCTCCACCTCCTGTCACCGGCCCTTGTAACAGGAAGCACGCCCAGGGCCGGCCCAAACCTCTGTGCTGCCTGGAGCAAGGATGAATTGCTGTGCCCCCCCCCAAAAAAACACAGGGTGTGTACGAGCGTATCACAGAATCCACAGCAATAAAACTCACAGTAATGTGCGATGTGTATGAGCGTATCACAGAATCCACAGCAATAAAACTCACAGTAATGTGCGATGTGTATGAGCGTATCCCAGAGCTCCACAGCAATAAAACTCACAGTAATGTGCGATGTGTATGAGCGTATCCCAGAGCTCCACAGCAATAAAACTCACAGTAATGTGCGATGTGTATGAGCGTATCCCAGAGCTCCACAGCAATAAAACTCACAGTAATGTGCGATGTGTATGAGCGTATCCCAGAGCTCCACAGCAATAAAACTCACAGTAATGTGCGATGTGTATGAGCGTATCCCAGAGCTCCACAGCAATTAAACTCCTGGGACCTGATTAATCTACATAGGATGCCATGCTGTGCTACACAATTTGTACAAGGCAAGATTAAAAAGATATCTTAAATGAAGCATACCATGTGTAGATAATAAGTGTGTTTTACAGAGGTGTGTAAATTAGAATTAAAAAGATGGTTTGAGTTTACTCAAATTCCGATTTATTCTTTTAATATGTAAATTAGGTAAACCATGTTAACTAATGATCTCCTGTGAGAATTGATTGTGATTACCTATACAAGTGTAAATAAAAGTGCAACTTTGCAAGAGGTGGTGCAGCAGCTGGAATGCAGATGGCATGGAGGGGGGCAGCATTTGGTTTATAACAGGCCATTGGGAAATTATTGGCATCCAAGCAGACACAGTGTACTTTACAGACTGTATGAACACAGCAGACACAGGGAGCTATGCTGAGCATATTAATCCAACAGAGAAAGGGAGAGTGTATGAGCCCAGCAGTCAAAGGTGATGTGTATAAACCCTGCAAACATGGGCAGCTAATCTGGGTTTATGAGCCCAGCAGCCATGGGGAGCTGTTCTGAATGCATGAACCCAGCTTGTCCTCACTGTTCTTAAGTGGCAAAATTAATTTTGTGATACAGAGCAGATTCAGATCGGGTGTGTCACTCACCAGTGTTGTCACCTTATGCTCTGATCTATCCTCTCTGCGGGGGTTACTTCCATTCTAGGGTGCAGCTGAGCTGCTTAGCCTCTCCTGGACGCCCAGCAAAGCTAAGCGGCGCGTGGAGTGAGCGGGATTCAGGAGGAAGGGTGGTGCCTGCTGGTGATCTGGAGGTGGAACAGGGGGTGACATCATCAAACAAACCCCCTCAGCACCCTGGCCAGAATGTATGGTCTTGTAGGCAGCAAGTACACGAGCGGCTGCCTGCTTGGTTCAGCACTGAGTCTGACACAACCCCTCTCAACATGTCAATCAGTCTGCTCTGCCCCCCCTTAACACGCTACTGATTGGATGCGTTCGGGAGCCAGCATGAGCTGCCTGTCAGTGCTGGAGGAGGGAGAAGCAACACGCTCCGTCTCCTCCGATCATGTGGGCTGCTGGGCTACCGCCAGAAAAAAAGCCCTCTACCGTATGCACAGCATTCTCGCGGCTTTGCTGCTACCCAGCGCTTTGAATACATCACGGACAGGCTCGCGCTCACCCTGCTTTGTCCTCTTCCCCCTGCTGGTCCTGCGTCCCTCGGGGGTCTCCAGTAGCCCCCCGACACTAAGCTCAGCCCAGAGGAAGCGCCGGCGGCCGGGGAAAACACTTTTGCAGGGTCCTCTCCAGAGAAGCCTGAGCGTCTGGTGAGGTGCCGCCCCCACACATGCATCCAGCCATGGAAGCGCGGGATCATGGCGCGTGTGGGCGGATCCTCCTCACGTTGCTGGGCGCCAACGTGTCAGTCACTCCGCTGATATCGCTACCAGCGCTGATAAAAAAAATAGTGCGGTGGCATGGGTGTCAGCGGCTAAAATATGCGCTTGAAGATATCTGCCGCCTGGCACGCCGGCCGCCGGCAATGTGCGGCGGCGGCGTTCGGGCTCGGGCCACAGCGGGAACGCTGCGTTCCCGCAGCGTTCCCGCTGTGGGAAAAGTGCGGGAACGCCGTTCCTGCGCGTTCCCGCTCGACTCGAGCCCATGGGAGTATGTTTTGGCAACTTCGGCCCTGAGCTCCAGCGGTGACCGTCCTCCGGCTGTCGCAGGCTGCTCGGCTGGCCTCCAGGCTCAGGCGAGCCCCCGGCTTGGCTTGGGCCTACAGGCCCAGCCGAGCCGGGGGCTCGCCTAAGCCTGGAGGCCGGCCGAGATGCCTGCGACAGCCACCGCTGGAGCTCCGGGCCAATGTAGGGGGATGTTGCCTACACATACTCACCTACATCGGCCCTTAGCTCCTCCAGCGATGGCAGTATCGCTTCCAGCGTCCTCTCTCTCTTCGTTGGTCGCCGGCATGATGTAACGAAAGCTTTTGACCCCAGCATTTTGACCCGGGGTCAAAGGCTTTCGTGACGTCATACCGGCGACCAACGGAGACAGAGAGGACGCTGGAAGCGGGACCTCCATCGCTGGAGGAGCTAAGGGCTGATGTCGGTGAGTATGTGTAGGCAACATCCTCTTACATTGGCCCGGAGCTCCACCGGTGGCTGTCGCAGGCTGCTAGGCCGGCCTCCAGGCTTAGGCGAGTCCCCGGCTCGGCTGGGCCTGTAGGCCCAAGCCAAGCCGGGGGCTCGCCTGTGCCTGGAGACCGGCCTGGCAGCCTGCTCGGCCGGAGGAGGTCACCGCTGGAGCTCAGGGCCGATTTAGGGGAGTATGTTTTGGGAACTTCGGTCCTGAGCTCCAGCGGTGACCGTCATCTGGCTGTCGCTGGCTGCTCGGCCGGCCTCTAGGCTTAGGTGAGTCCCCGGCTCGGCTGGGCCTGTAGGCCAAGCCAAGCCGGGGGCTCGCCTGAGCCTGGAGGCCGGCCTAGCAGCCTGCTCGGCCGGAGGAGGTCACCGCTGGAGCTCAGGGCCGATTTAGGGGAGTATGTTTTGGGAACTTCGGTCCTGAGCTCCAGCGGTGACCGTCCTCCGGCTGTCGCTGGCTGCTCGGCCGGCCTCTAGGCTTAGGCGAGTCCCTGGCTCGGCTGGGCCTGTAGGCCCAAACCAAGCCGGGGGCTTGCCTGAGCCTGGATGCCCGCTGAGCAGGCCGCAACAGCCTGAGGACGGTCACCGCTGGAGGATCGGGGCTTGCAGCGTTTAAACACACGGGTAGCTGCGCGCGGCTCGTGCCGATTTTTTTCTTTTTTTTTTTGCAGGCGGCCGGCACGCGCAGCTACCTATTTGTTTTAACGGCCACTTTCAAATGTCCGTCGCGCATGCGCAGACCGCTTTTGGCGACGGACACTTGAAGGCTTACTCTTTTATAGTATAGATGTTATATTTGTCTGACCTACACGCGCCTCTTTGATTTAATTGTAAGCAAGATGACTGAATGATCAAAATCAATGTCAAACTGGCCAAAACACTCAATTTCAGTGGGGCTTGAATCATTTTGAACACAACTGTATATAAATAAATAAATATAGGGGAATTGCCAGTGTTCACTCTTAGAGTATTAAATTAGAGTATTAAATTAGAGTATTAAAGTGTGCTGAGGTTCCAAGGTGGGGAGCAGATGTACATTGGTGCCTGCTAATGGAGCAGGAGAAGTTATTCAAGACTCCGAGCGCTAAGCACTATGTGATGTGTGTTGTTTCTTATTAGATAAATCTCCTACATATAAAGGATGAGAACGCAATTAGCATGTGCGGTAGAAAAGCACCGTTATGGTAGAAGATAAACATGAATAAAATAAATTGTAACCTGTGTCCTAGTATTGGAGGGTTATGCACTAGAGCGAGTGATATGTAAAGCTAATAGTGCCATATATATATAGGGGATGAAAGTGAAATTACCAGTGTGCAGTCTTAAGAGTATTAAGTGCCGTGCCTATTGCAATATAAAGTGCATTATATAAAGTGACTGCAGTCTGTACAGAAGTACAGTGCTAATTGATTAATAGCTTCTAGCTTAAGGTGCTGGTTTGTTAGTGTCTCTCGACACAAAGCATGGAAGACTAATGGAAAGTAGGATGTTATCCCACATAACTAGGGGCGAGGATGTGCCCGGGTCGGTGGCCCCTTTGAATCACTGAATGAAGGTTATAAAGTGCTAACGTGATTAGCTAAAAGAAAAGTGCATAACTGGGGTGGGGGGGGGGGGTTATAAGGGTGATATGGGGTAATTTCACATAGCTTGAGGAGGAGGCAGGTATATTGGCCCCTTTTGGCTCAATGGGCGTCATAAAGAAAGACACCGGATTGGGATGAGGGAGTTTTTGCCGGGATAATGTGTGTGTAAGTCCTAGCGTGATTTGACAATTAAAAAACGTGACGATAAAAACTAGTAAAATACTAATTAAAACTCGAAACTAAAACACTGCGGGGGAGGAAGAAGAACATGATAGTGGGGGATGGCAAGAAGTTATAAATCATAATAGATACAAATGAGGTTAAATGTAAAACTATATTAAAACCAAGAAACTCATAAAAAATCATGAAAAATGATATAACTCAAAGTCTTGATTCGTATTTCACTGCCACCGAACGGCACTGTATTCACTGCCGCCGAACAGGCACCGTATTTCACTGCAACCGAACAGCACTGTATCTCACTGCTGCCGAACAGGCACCTTATTTCACTGCCGCCGAATAGCACAGTGTTTCACTGCCACCGAACAGCACTATATATCACTGCCGGCGAACAGGCACCGTATTTCACTGCCACCGAACAGGCACCATATTTCACTGCCACCGAACAGGCACCATATTTCACTGCCGCCAAACAGGCACCGTATTTCACTGCCACCGAACAGCACTGTATTTCACTGCCGCCGAAAATGCACCATATTTCACTGCCGCCAAACAGGCACCGTATTTCACTGCCGTCGAACAGGCACCGTATTTCACTGCCACCTAACAGCACCGTATTTTACTGCCACCGAACAGCATCGTATTTCACTGCCGCCGAACAGCATCGTATTTCACTGACGCTGAATAGCACCGTATTTCACTGCGCCAAACAGGCACCGTATTTCACTGCCGCCGAACAGGCACCGTATTTCACTGCCGCCGAACAGGCACCGTATTTCACTGCCGCCAAACAGGCACCGTATTTCACTGCCGCCAAACAGGCACCGTATTTCACTGCCGCCAAACAGGCACCGTATTTTACTGCCGTCGAACAGGCACTGTATTTCACTGCCGCAAAAACAGGCACCGTATTACACTGCCGCCAAACAGGCACCGTATTTCACTGCCGCCAAACAGGCACAGTATTTCGCTGCTGCCGAATAGCACCGTGTTTCACTGCCACCGAACAACACCGTATTTCACTGCCGCCGTACAGGCACTGTATTTCACCTCCGTCGAACAGGCACCGTATTCCACTGCCGCCGAACATGCACCGTATTTCACTGCCGCCAAACAGGCACCGTATTTCACTGCCGCCAAACAGGCACCGTATTTCACTGCCAGCGAACAGCACCGTATTTCACTGCCACCAAACAGGCACAGTATTTCACTGCCGCCAAACAGGCACAGTATTTCGCTGCTGCCGAATAGCACCGTATTTCACTGCCGCCGAACCAGCACCGTATTTCACTGCCACCGTACAGGCACTGTATTTCACCTCTGTCGAACAGGCACCGTATTCCACTGCCGCCGAACATGCACCGTATTTCACTGCCGCCAAACAGGCACCGTATTTCACTGCCGCCGAACAGCACCGTATTTCACTGCCGCCGAACAGCACCGTATTTCACTGCCGCCGAACAGGCACCGTATTTCACTGCCGCCCAACAGGCACCTTATTTCACTGGTGCCGAACAGCACTGTATTTCACTGCCGCCGAAAAGCACCGTATTTCACTGCCGCCGAAAAGCACCGTATTTCACTGCCGCCGAACAGGCACCATATTTCACTGCCGCCGAACAGCACCGTATTTTACTGCCACCGAACAGCACCGTATTTCACTGCCGCCGAACCAGCACCGTATTTCCCTGCCACCGTACAGGCACTGTATTTCACTTCTGTCGAACAGGCACCGTATTCCACTGCCGCCGAACAGGCACCGTATTTCACTGCTGCCGAACAGCACTGTATTTCACTGCCGCCGAAAAGCACCGTATTTCACTGCCGCCGAACAGGCACCGTATTTCACTGCCGCCCAACAGGCACCGTATTTCACTGCCGCCGAACAGCACCGTATTTCACTGCCGCCGAACAGCACCGTATTTCACTGCCACCAAACAGCACCGTATTTTACTGCCACTGAACAGCACCGTATTTCACTGCCGCCGAACCAGCACCATATTTCCCTGCCACCGTACAGGCACTGTATTTCTCTGCCGCCGAACATGCACCGTATTTCACTGCCGCCAAACAGGCACCGTATTTCACTGCTGCCGAACAGCACTGTATTTCACTGCCGCCGAACAGCACTGTATTCCACTGCCGCCGAACAGCGCCGTATTTCACTGCCACCGAACAGCACTGTATTTCACTGCCGCCAAACAGGCATCATATTTCACTGCCGCCGAACAGGCAGCGTATTTCACTGCCACCGAACAGCACCGTATTTCACTGCCGCTGAATAGCACCGTATTTCACTTCCGTCGCACAGGCACCATATTTTACTGCCGCCGAACAGGCACCGTATTTCACTGCCGCCAAACAGCACCGTATTTCACTGCCGCTGAACAGACACCGTATTTCACTGCCGCTGAACAGACACTGTATTTCACTTCCGCCGAATAGCACCGTGTTTCACTGCCAGCGAACAGCACTGTATTTCACTTCCGTCGCACAGGCACCATATTTTACTGCCGCCGAACAGGCACCGTGTTTCACTGCCACCAAACAGCACCATATTTCACTGCTACTGAACAGGCACCGTATTTCACTGCCGCCGAACAGGCACCGTATTTCACTGCCGCCAAAAAGCACCGTATTTCACTGCCGCCAAAAAGCACCGTATTTCACTGCCGCCGAACAGGCACTGTATAGGAGCCATTATATAGAGTATACAAAGTATATGAACCATTACAGAAAGTATAGGAACCACTATACAGAGTACACAAAGTATAGGAACCACTATACAGAGTACACAAAGTATAGGAGCCATTATACAGAGTATTGGAGCCATTATATAGAGTATACAAAGTATATGAACCATTACAAAAAGTAAAGGAACCATTACACAAAGTATAGGAACCATTACACAAAGTATAGGAACCATTATACAGAGTATACAAAGTATTGGAACCATTATACAGAGTATACAAAGTATAGGAGCCATTATACAGAGTACACAAAGTATTGGAACCATTATACAGAGTACACAAAGTATAGGAGACATTATACAGAGTATACAAAGTATAGGAACCATTATACAGAGTATACAAAGTAAAGGAGCCAATATACAGAGTATACAAAGTATAGGAACCATTATACAAAGTATAGGAACCATTATACAGAGTATACAAATGATAGGAACCATTATATAGAGTATACAAAGTATAGGAACCATTATATAGAGTATACAAATGATAGGAACCATTATACAAAGTATAGGAGCCATTATACAGAGTATTCAAAGTATAGGAGCCATTATACAGAGTATACAAAGTATAGGAGTCATTATACAGAGTATACAAAGTATAGGAGCCATTATACAGACTATACAAAGTAAAGGAGCCAATATACAGAGTATACAAAGTATAGGAACCATTATACAAAGTATAGGAACCATTATACAGAGTATACAAATGATAGGAACCATTATATAGAGTATACAAAGTATAGGAACTATTATATAGAGTATGCAAAGTATAGGAACCATTATACAGAGTATACAAAGTATAGGAACCATTATATAGAGTATACAAATGATAGGAACCATTATACAAAGTATAGGAGCCATTATACAGAGTATACAAAGTATAGGAGCCATTATACAGAGTATACAAAGTATAGGAGCCATTATACAGAGTACACAAAGTATAGGAGCCATTATACAGAGTATACAAAGTATAGGAGTCATTATACCGAGTATACAAAGTATAGGAGCCATTATACAGAGTATACAAAGTAAAGGAGCCAATATACAGAGTATACAAAGTATAGGAACCATTATACAAAGTATAGGAACCATTATACAGAGTATACAAATGATAGGAACCATTATATAGAGTATACAAAGTATAGGAACCATTATATAGAGTATACAAATGATAGGAACCATTATACAAAGTATAGGAGCCATTATACAGAGTATTCAAAGTATAGGAGCCATTATACAGAGTATACAAAGTATAGGAACCATTATATAGAGTATACAAATGATAGGAACCATTATACAAAGTATAGGAGCCATTATACAGAGTATACAAATTATAGGAACCATTATATAGAGTATACAAAGTATAGGAACCATTATATAGAGTATACAAATGATAGGAACCATTATACAAAGTATAGGAGCCATTATACAGAGTATACAAAGTATAGGAGCCATTATACAGAGTATACAAAGTGTAGGAGCCATTATACAGAGTATACAAAGTATAGGAGTCATTATACCGAGTATACAAAGTATAGGAGCCATTATACAGAGTATACAAAGTAAAGGAGCCAATATACAGAGTATACAAAGTATAGGAACCATTATACAAAGTATAAGAACCATTATACAGAGTATACAAATGATAGGAACCATTATATAGAGTATGCAAAGTATAGGAACCATTATACAGAGTATACAAAGTATAGGAACCATTATATAGAGTATACAAATGATAGGAACCATTATACAAAGTATAGGAGCCATTATACAGAGTATACAAAGTATAGGAGCCATTATACAGAGTATACAAAGTGTAGGAGCCATTATACAGAGTATACAAAGTGTAGGAGCCATTATACAGAGTATACAAAGTGTAGGAGCCATTGGGTTTCTATACTTTATAGACTCTGTATATTGGCCCCTATACTTTGTATACTCTGTATAATGATTCCTATACGATGTATACTCTGTATAATGGCTCCTATACTTTGTATAATGGTTTCTATACTTTGTATACTCTGTATAATGGCTCCTATACTTTGTATAATGGTTTCTAGACTTTGTATACTTTTTATAATGGCTCCTATACTTGGTATACTCTGTATAATGGGATAATGGTAATTGTGGGAATGGGGGCCTCGGATGGCTTCTGGTCTTGTGGGAATGGGGGCCTCGGATGGCTTCTGGTCTTGTGGGAATGGGGGCCTCGGATGGCTTCTGGTCTTGTGGGAATGGGGGCCTCGGATGGCTTCTGGTCTTGTGGGAATGGGGGCCTCGGATGGCTTCTGGTCTTGTGGGAATGGGGGCCTCGGATGGCTTCTGTCCACTTGGAAAAGTGAATGATCTCTGTTCACATTGGATTGGATCACAGTTCACATTGGATTCTTGTCACTTCGGAATCTGTGCTGACTCAATGTTTAGGAGTTTCTCGGGATTTAATCTGCGTTCGAGCTCTAGTTTCAGACTGACAGCTTTTAATAAAACGTGTCTTTTATTCTTCTGTAGGAAATTATCAGTTCAGTCGTTCTTTAGATTCTCTACTTTAAGTTTTAAGCCATTTTGAACTGAAGCCCTTACAATGTGAGTAGATCTTGAGGTTCATTTAGGACAAGGATTTCGGGTACATTTTTAGCTGCGGATCTTGGAGTCAATTTTGAGCCGTGCATCTCAGGAGTACTACACTTTACGCCGTGGATGTCAGGGGTACACTTCAAGCCATGTGTGACGGAACCGTTCTCTTCCGTCTGTCCTGACTCTCCAGACACCCCTTCGTTGCGGTCAGCCCGGCTACTGGGAGCGCTGTCCTCAGCACCTCGAGCAGCTTGACCCGCCTGCTTCTGTTCCTCTGCCCTGGAGCCATTAGGAATTTCCAGAAGGCCACTCTGTGCCTTCTGAGGTGGAGTATAGTGTAGCGTCGCTGAAATAAAACACCAGACGCGGCTGTATGCTTTAAAACAGGATTCTCTCTGTCTCAGTTTGAGAGTTCTGACCTTTAATGAACAAAAAACGCCACCATTTATGCTGAAATCCAACAGCTATAATTTGCATAAATGACGCACATCGTCCTACTAAAATGCTAATTACATTATGTCAGACTAGTTGGAAAGCCTGCCCAGAGGGCAGTCTATTATTAATACTGCCCCAGCTCGTGGATACTGCCCCAGCTCGTGGATATTGCCACAGCTCGTGGATATTGCCACAGCTCGTGGATATATTGCCCCAGCTCGTGGATATATTGCCCCAGCTCGTGGATATATTGCCCCAGCTCGTGGATATTGCCCCAGCTCGTGGATATTGCCCCAGCACGTGGATATATTGCCCCAGCACGTGGATATACTGCCCCAGCTCGTGGATATTGCCCCAGCTCATAGATATTGCCCCAGCTCATGGATACTGCCCCAGCACATGGATACTGCCCCAGCACATGGATATTTACCCCCAAGCTCTCATGGATATTTGCCCCCAAGCTCTCATGGATATTTGCACCCAAGCTCAGACACCAGACAAGACATGGGGCGGCTGTTCGAATGCTCTATCGGCATTCGGACAGCCGCCCCTGGAGCTCTCAGCCGCATTCTTACCTTCCCGAGCGGCGAAGGGAAAGTTTCCCCGCTTCTGCTCGTTGAAGGACCCAAGCCGCGGTCACGTGACCGCGTGGCCACGTGACCGCGGCTTGGGTCCTTCAAAGAGCGGAAGCGAGGGAACTTTCCCTTCACCGCTCAGGGGTTGGATGCGCGCGGCAGCCGGGTAGAGGCTGCGAGTGCAGCCTCTACCCGGCTGCTGTGTGCATCTTGTAACCGCCGCGGCGAGCGCACAGCCGGCTCGTGCCGCGGCGGTTGCATGCACGCGCAGCCAATCGCCACTGGTTGCGCGCGCATGCGCAGAGTAGGCTTGGCGACGGACACGCCAAGCCTTACTCTTTTATAGTATAGGATAGGTATTAACAATAAACATTCTTTACATTCTTTAGCCTTTAGCTCACACAACATTTGCATAACCTATTGTTCTAACACATCAGATTAAAGACAAATACGATCACAGACTTCTTGAATTAAACATGCAGCCAGATAAGGAGAAAAGCCCTGTTGCATAAATTACACAGCAGTGAAGCTTGTTTACTGGCTATACAGAAACACATTTACCTACAGGAATATAAGTATATTTAAAACTAAAGTTACGCCATTTTACACTAAACTAATTTAAACTAAAACCAAACGATGTAAAATATATTTAAAAATCACACGATACAATTGAACATAAAGTCTCTTGGGGTTTGAAGCATGGAGAGTTACATTAGCTCCATGACATATGTCCCTGTTTTGGAAATTAATCTACTATCAATTCCCTAATGTAGTTTGATCCGCTGCACTTACAAGCAGCTCTCTGCCATCCCTGCCATACGTACCTGCACGCGCGCAGAAAAGAGACACAGACACCATCACGCTGTTTCTACCTGGAGTTCATCTGACCACCTCAGCCAAGAGCCAAGTCCAAAGTGCCCTCCTGGCTTCTGGTCATTTGTTTATTACACAAATAGAACAACCTCCAGTGGCTGGCTGTATAACAGAAAAACAAGTTTGTCCAGTAAATACATTTACATATCAAAAGGACAGAGGTGTGGACTAGAATGTCGGACCGGCCCCCTGAGGTGTGGCTTGGTTTTAAAACCACATTCAAATCCAACACAGGGAGACAGATGACAACTTATAAAAACACACACATCCTAGACTATAATGTCCACATAATAAAATTTCCACAACATCCCCCCTTCCAGAATGGCAGGGCAAGCTTAGATCCCAAACGGATCGCTTGCCACTGACGAGACCTCGGACTGTGTCCCTTTTCTGCGCCATCTTCAAAGTTCCAGGTTGCGGGCACATAAGCAAAGTCAGCGGGGTCTGACGGTCACTGGAGGGTTGTGGGTCCATAGTCCCGGGGTAGGAGGCAAGCCAACCCTCTTGTCCAGTGCTCCCAAGGACTCACCGCAGTAGAGAAAGAGAACCATCATACGATCCATAAGTGACTGTCATCGCGCCGCCAGTTACGTATTCCACAATTCTTACTCACCGCAGTAGTGTCTGCCAGGCAACAGGCCACCACAGTCCACAGACACAAAACGTTTTCTAGCAGGCACACTGGAATTCCCCCCACATCTTTCTGTCTCCAGGGCCCCTCTGCGGACCCAGGACCAGAACACAGTCAGCAATCCAAGTCCCCAGTCTCTCCTTCTGCTGCTGCCCCCTCCTGAACATTTAAAAAAGGCCCAGCCCACGGCAATCCCCACAATCCCAAAAGGGCGCAATTCTTCCTGGGGCCAGGAACTTGATTGCCTCTCAGGGTAGTCACTCACCGATTTTGCTGGTCTTCTAGGCAGGTAAGAAGTGGTCCACTCTCTTGTAGCACCTTGGGTCACAGGGGTGGAGTGCTGGGGGGTCTCCATCTTCGTTGGGGACAAGGCACACTCTGATGCCAGCACAGCATCCCCCTCCAGCAACACTGGGTACAATTGTTCCTCTATGCAAAATATAACAGGGGCAATGACTTGACTCCCTGTTGTGCTGCTCTCCTCCGTGGTGGGCACATGAGTGCTGGCAGCTTGTGCCAGGGACAACTCATGTTGGAGCTGTTGGCACTGTGCTCGTATCCCTTCGAGCTCAGCCTGCAGGTGGCTAACAGTGCCCTGGTGCTCCTGATCCAATACACCTAGTTGGTGTGTCAGACTGCTCACCTCCATCTCGCTTGCCTTGGTTTGAGCGAGGCTCTCCTTCTGAGCTGCGTCTGCTTCTAGTAGCTGGTGTTGGCACAGCTGGAGTTGGTTCTGGAGCAGCTGTATTTCCTCCTCCTGCTGCCAGGCCCATGCCTGAATAGTATCCCGGGAGAGCTGTGTCTGTTCTAATTCCTGCTCGCAGTTCTCCAGGCGAATTTTAAAAGCTGTTATTTCTATGTGTAGAGCAGCTCCAGTTCGCTGCTCAGCCTCCAGCTGCTTGATCATTACACGGGAGCCACGCTCCAGCTCCGCTAACTGCGCCTGAGCACCACTGAGCTCCGTGTGTAGGGTGAGGTTACAGTCCTCACAGACCTGCAGCTGGGATGACAATTTTTGTATAGTGACTGACTGTTCATGTACTTCCATGCAGCGACCATCTCTCTCCACCGTGACAGCTCGCAGCTCATCCTGGTGTCACAGTCAGCCACAATGGTGGTACCCGGCATGCGCCAGGTAGGGCCCAGGTATGAGTTAAAGCCGCTATATGCAGAGATGCGTGACACAATGATCTAGGATACGTGAATAAACCACAGGAGACACTGGGGACCTCTGCACGGCTATACCGAAGGAGCCCTATACTGAGAGATCGGTCCTTAGAGTGGCCAAATCTGCACTAATAGAAAAAGGTTACCTTGTAGCCGTGCAGAGTCCTGGGGAAAACACAGATACCTGAAGGAGTTATACTCAACAACTTGCAGGGAAGGACTTCAATATACAAAATCGTGGTCAGCAGGGACACACAACAAAACAATAAATCAACATTCACAGTACAGCTAGGGATGTCCAAAAGAGTCGTCAGTAAATAAGCCAAGAGTCAAAACCAAATCGTATACCTTGAGCCAAAGCGGGGATACAGCACCAGAGAAAATCCGTCAGCCAGGCCAGAGGGTCAATACCAGGAAGTCAATCAGAACATGAAACTCAGACAATGTGGAAACACTGAAATAGAACTAGGACAGGATAACAGGGAGCTCTCAGGCACAAAACAGTAGCTGAAGTGAACCAGGATGCAAGAGCATGGTGATATGGGCCCATGGCTTTAAATAGGGGAGCAATCAACCCATATCACCAGCAGAAGCTCAACGAGCTATGAACTTAACCCCTGAGCTGCATGTCAGGGAAAGCAGCACAGGGAAACACATGGAAACACAGACATAAGGAATACAGAGGGCAGGGAGACAGGGTTGGAACATGGGAACGTGACAGTAGCCCCCTCCAAAAAAGGTGACCTCAGGGCACCTACAAAAATCCAAAAACAAGACAAACTCAGTCTTCCGAGTCATCTGAATCCTCAGCAAAAGTCTCCATGAGACTAGGGGATCGCTGGAGCACAACCCAGTGTGCCTCCCGGACTAGTAACCCAGAAGGAGTCCTCACAAAACCCTCAGGAACATTCTTCCATTTGGAAAACATTTTACCAACCAGACTTCCTGATTGCTGAGATTCCTCAAGGTAAGCTAGGAGTACAGCCTTATCAGACTTGGAAAGGAGCGTGATATTCTCGGACCCTGGGCGAAGAGTGGCATCCTCGGACCCAATGCGACTGGGGTTTTTCACCCTCTTTCGTCTCCTCTTAGAGCGGGACTTGAGAGGGGTAAACCTATCACAGGACAAGACACTGGAGGAACCACTGTGGGACATGGGCACAGTGGGAGTGCAATGAGACTCTGGAACCGCTAACACACAGCTTGACTGGGTTTCTGGACCCGCTGACACACAGCTTGACTGGGTTTCTGGAACCGCTGACACACAGCTTGACTGGGTTTCTGGAACCGCTGACACACAGCTTGACTGGGTTTCTGGAACCGCTGACACACAGCTTGACTGGGTTTCTGGAACCGTTGACACACAGCTTGACTGGGTTTCTGGACCCGCTGACACACAGCTTGACTGGGTTTCTGGAACCGCTGACACACAGCTTGACTGGGTTTCTGGAACCGTTGACACACAGCTTGGCTGGGTTTCTGGAACCGCTGAAACACAGCTTGGCTGGGTTTCTGGAACCGCTGACACACAGCTTGACTGGGTTTCTAGAACCGCTGACACACAGCTTGACTGGGTTTCTGGCACCGCTGACACACAGCTTGAGACTGGCACCGCTGACACACAGCTTGAGACTGATTTAACTGGAAGCTTGCCAGCCACAGGCGTGACAACTTCACTGTCAGACAAAGGCAACATGATTGCGCTGCTACTCTCCATGATTGCAGGTTTCCCACTGGACAACATGATTGCGGTATCCCTACCAAACTCCTTAGTTGTGACCCCATCGCCAGACCCCATAATTGCGGCCTTGCCACCTGGCACTATGAGTGCGGTGGGTGATGCAGATAAGCGTACAGCCCCACAGTTAATACAGCCTGTAACAATCTTACGCCCTGGACCACCATTTGGGTGTCTGGCCGTTTGGCGAGGCCACATACAAGAGGTATTAATGGGAACAACCTCCATGGCTTCAACCTCATACTCCCTGGCCGAGAAGGAGTCAAACTCCATTTGTGTCTCGGGATCAGGAGGGGAATACTCGACTGGGTCTGAGATGTCAGTTACCCCCTCCACAGACCTGGTTACCCCTGGAAGGGCTCTCCTAGGCCTGGACGGTAAAGGGGGTCTGACCTTGGATACATGGCAGGGTCTGATGCCATCTGACCCAGTACGGGGCCTGGCACCATCTGACCCATCGTCAGAATATTCAGCAAGGTCATTAACATCAGTTGCCCCCTCCACAGGTCTGGTTACCCTAGGAAGGGCTCTCCTAAACCTGGACAGTACAAGGGGTCTGATTACCTTGGATTTATAATGGGACCTGGCTTTGGTGACCCGACTGTGGGTCGTGGGCACAGCGAGCACTTTGCCAGCCTCAGTGCTAACTGGCATCTTGCCAGCCTCGGCGCGCACTGGCATCTTGCCAGCCTCGGTGCGCACTGGCTTGAGCGGGCACCATGATATAAAATGCAATGAACTGGCACAATAGAAACAGAGCTTGTCAGTTCGCCTTCTATTCATTTCCTCAGGGGAAAGCGGACCACGTACCCGGCTTTCTAGAACAGCTTGATCATTAGAAGGGAGAAAAGCTGTGTCCATTAACCCCTTCCACTTAGACATGAAATCACCAAACAGGTGCAGCATGGATTCAAACAATTTACGCAACTCTGCGGGCTTTGTGGTTGGCTCTTGCATTATATCACAGTCAGCCACAATGGCGGTACCCGGCATGCGCCAAGTAGGGCCCAGGTATGAGTAAAAGCCGCTATATGCAGAGATGCGTGACACAATGATCTAGGATACGTGAATAAACCACAGGAGACACTGGGGACCTCTGCACGGCTATACCGAAGGAGCCCTATACTGATAGATCGTCCTTAGAGTGGCCGAATCTGCACTAATAGAAAAAGGTTACCTTGTAGCCGTGCAGAGTCCTGGGGAAAACACAGATACCTGAAGGAGTTCTACTCAACAACTTGCAGGGAAGGACTTCACTTCAATATATAAAATCGTGGTCAGCAGGGACACACAACAAAACAATAAATCAACATGCACAGTACAGCTAGGGATGTCCAAAAGAGTCGTCAGTAAATAAGCCAAGAGTCAAAACCAAATCGTATACCTTGAGCCAAAGCAGGGATACAGCACCAGAGAAAATCCGTCAGCCAGGCCAGAGGGTCAATACCAGGAAGTCAATCAGAACATGAAACTCAGACAATGGGGAAACTCTGAAATAAAACTAGGACAGAATAACAGGGAGCTCTCAGGAACAAAGCAGTAGCTGAAGTGAACCAGGATGCAAGAGCATGGTGATATGGGCCCATGGCTTTATATAGGGGAGTAATCAGCCCATATCACCAGCAGAAGCTCAACGAGCTATGAACTTAACCTCTGAACTGCATGTCAGGGAAAGCAGCACAGGGAAACACATGGAAACACAGACATAAGGAATACAGAGGGCAGGGAGACAGGGTTGGAATGTGGGAACGTGACACCTGGAACCTGTGCAATTGCAGGCTAGGGATGTGCGTTTCGGGTTTCGGAATTTCGGAATTTTCACGAAATTTCCCGATTCGTGTTTTCGGATCCGGCCGATTTTCCGAAAATATTTAGATCCGAAAATGTCAGATCCGAAAATTTTTCCGAGCCGAAACAAAATATTTTCGGAATTTTCGAATGTACTTGAAATGTGTCAAATCGAAATTTATTGCTTTGAAACGAGGAGAACAGACGTTCCGAAAAAACGAAAATTTCCGAAAATACGAAAAGTCGATACAAAAAACGAGCTAAGTGACACAAAAATACGAAAAAGGGTCGAAATTCCGAAACCATTTACAATTCCGAAAAATGAAAATTTCCGAAAATACGAAAAGTCGATACAAAAAACGAGCAAAGTGACACGAAAATACGAAAAATGGTCGAAATTCCGAAAAAAAAATGTACACGAAAAACGAGTCGAGCCGAACCGAATCGAAACAGAAATAGGTCGAAACGAGCCGAATCGAAAAGTTTAAAAATCCGAAAAATCGAATCGAACCGAAAAAAAAATCGGTGCACAAGCCTATTGCAGGCCAGTCTCTTTCTCGCTCTGGGTTGCAAAGTCTAGTTGCCCTATCAAGGTCTCTACCTCCCTTCGAAGCGGGTCACAACATTTGCATTCGCTCTCCAGCACCACCTCCATTTCTTTCACCCGTCCACCCCTCCGCTCCTTTTTAGCCTTACTTGAGGGTGGGTTGACGGTCACGGTTGGTGCGGAGGCATATTTTGTTTGGGTCTTGGTGTTGGCAGAAGCTGATGCTTCCAAAATCTCTGGTCTCTGCCAATCCAAGTCTGTAGGCACCCTCTGGGTGTGTGGTGTAGTTGCCAGCCAGTTCTCCTCCTGGCTACGAATGTCCCCTGGCTCAATCCAGCCTGGGACCTTGTATTTATTGTATTCCCCCTGCAGAGGGTTAAAATCTTCCTGGTCCCACACAGCTTCCCCTTTCTGCAATAAACAGACCTCATTCCAAACGCTCTGGAACAGGTCCATGCTAGGGTTTGGACCATATTGCTTGAGGCGTCTTTTTACCTCCTTGAGCATTTCCATCTCGCTCCTGGTTGCACCACACTTGTGCCTTTGACCCTTTCTTCAATATTCATTCCTTCCATGGCTCTCCAGCAGGTCCTTCAGGGTGTCCTGCTTGCAAGCTGTATAGTTGGCCATCTCGGGGTGTATTGGTGTTGGAGAGCCTCTATCCCACCGCTTGCCACCAATGTGATGGAACCGTTCTCTTCCCTCTGTCCTGACTCTCCAGACACCCCTTCGTTGCGGTCAGCCCGGCTACTGGGAGCACTGTCCTCAGCGCCTCGAGCAGCTTGACCCGCCTGCTTCTGTTCCTCTGCCCTGAAGCCGTTAGAAATTTCCAGAAGGCCACTCTGTGCCTTCTGAGGTGGAGTATAGTGTAGCGTCGCTGAAATAAAACACCAGACGCGGCTGTTTGCTTTAAAACATGATTCTCTCTCTGTCTCAGTCTCTGAGAGTTCTGACTTTTAATGAACAAAAACGCCACCATTTATGCTGAAATCCAACAGTCATAATTTGCATAAATGACGCACATCGTCCTACTAAAATACTAATTACATTATGTCAGATATTTACAATAAACATTCTTTACATTCTTTAGCCTTTAGCTCACACAATATTTGCATAACCTATTGTTCTAACACATCAGATTAAAGTCAAACACTGTCACAGATTTCTTGAATCAAATATGCAGCCAGATAAGGGTAAAAGTCAGTGGCGGAAGTACCAGGGTCGCAGCGGTCGCAGTTGTGACCGGGCCCTGGCATTCCGCCACTGGAGGGGGGCCCAGCGCCGCCCGCCAGATTCCGGCAATCAGCGCCGGAATCTGGGAGCCGCGCGCTCAGGGCCGGCCCGACCATGGTGCAGGCCAGGGTGGATCAGCCGCGCCAGGCGGCATATTTTGAACGCCAGTTTTTTTTTTATCTGCTTCACTATTTTTTATATCTGCGCCAGCGGCGGCATCTCTTGTACACCGGCGCAGAGCAGGCACCGCGCGCCGACCCGCCCACACACGTGACATGCAGCCAGGCAATTGCAGAAGAGCGGGATTAGGACGCGGCTGGGGCGTGGGTGGGCAGGTCGCCGGTCCTCATCAAGTTGCGGCCAGCAGCGGAGATCACGGGAAGTCTCCTGCCAAATCCTGCCAGCACCACTTTCATCCAGGGCCGGACTGGAGGAATCCCGGTAGGAGAAACTTTTTGTTCGGCGGTTCATCAGCCTGCTATTAACATATTGCAGTGCGAGGGGGGGCGCCAAACTGAGAGGGGGGTTGCAGTGTGTGGGGGGGGCAGTGGCGTAGCGTGGGTTGTCAGCGCCCGGGGCCAGCCAAGAATTGTGCACCCCCCCAACCTGTGGACACGTTATCGATATTGCCCCAGCTCTCACATGGATATTGCCCCAGCTCTCACATGGATATTGCCCCAGCTCTAACATGGATATTGCCCCAGCTCTCTCATGGATTTTCCCCAGCTCATGGGATTTGCCCCAGCTCACAAATGGATTTGCCCCAGCTCTCACATGGATTTTCCCCAGCTCTCACATGGATTTGCCCCAGCTCTCACATGGATTTGCCCCAGCTCATGGGATTTGCCCCAGCTCACACATGGATTTGCCCCAGCTCACACATGGATTTGCCCCAGCTCTCTCATGGATTTGCCCCAGCTCATGGGATTTGCCCCAGCTCACACATGGATTTGCCCCAGCTCTCTCATGGATTTGCCACAGCTCATGGATTTGCCCCAGCTCACACATGGATTTGCCCCAGCTCACACATGGATTTGCCCCAGCTCACACATGGATTTTCCCCAGCTCTCACATGGATTTGCCCCAGCTCACACATGGATTTGCCCCAGCTCACACATGGATTTGCCCCAGCTCACACATGGATTTGCCCCAGCTCTCTCATGGATTTGCCCCAGCTCACACATGGATTTGCCCCAGCTCTCTCATGGATTTGCCCCAGCTCTCTCATGGATTTGCCCCAGCTCACACATGGATTTGCCCCAGCTCACACATGGATTGCCCCAGCTCACACATGGATTTGCCCCAGCTCACACATGGATTTGCCCCAGCTCACACATGGATATGCCCCAGCTCGCTCACACATGGATATGCCCCAGCCAGCTCACACATGGATTTGCCCCAGCTCACACATGGATTTGCCCCAGCTCACACATGGATTTGCCCCAGCTCACACATGGATTTGCCCCAGCTCTCTCATGGATTTGCCCCAGCTCACACATGGATTTGCCCCAGCTCATGGATTTGCCCCAGCTCTCACATGGATTTGCCCCAGCTCACACATGGATTTGCCCCCCCAGCTCTCACCTGGATATTGCTCCGGCAGGGGTTGAGGGGACCCAGAAGATGCCGGGCAGCAGGAGTGCCTGCCCGCCACCCGGTCCTTAACAGTCCGTCCTGTTCTTGAAGGGGATGCGGCTGCGTGCAGGCGTGCGCAGGTCACGTGGTCCGGCTAATCAGGTGGTACAGTCTCTGTACCACCTGATTAGCCGGACCACGTGACCTGCGCACGCCTGCACGCAGCCGCATCCCCTTCAAGAACAGTCAGGACGGACTGTTCAGGACCGGGCGGCGGGCAGGCACTCCCGCTGCCCGGCATCTTCTGCGTCCCCTCAACCCGCGTGGCCAGTTTTAGGGGCGCAAATGCGCCCCTAACAAAACTGCGCCCGGGGCCACGGCCCCCCCAGCCCCCCCCCACGCTACGCCACTGGGGGGGGTGCCGGCCCGCCCGCCAAACAAAGAGGGGGGTTGCAGTGTGGGGGGGTGCCGGCCCGCCAAACAGAGAGGGGAGTTGTATGGCCGCCGCTGCGTGTTTCAGCACACTTACAAACAACCACGCAGACACTGGTGCCGCCTGCTCGCACGTGAAGGGGAAGGTGAGACTGTACAGGTCTCAGATGCTATCCTGCCTGCCTGGCGGAGGGGGCACTGCCAGTGAGGGGAGCCAGGCACAGTGAGGGCTGTCAGCCTGTGCAGCTGCGTGAGCTGAGTCTTCACAGCCCACACAGCCGGGCACACACACATCAGGGGTACACACTATGGGACATATAACACTAGCACACACACACACTGAGGGACACATGACATGGACAGACACGCACACTGATGTGTCCCTCATTGTGCGCGTCCGTGTTATGTATCCCTCAGTGTGCATGCCCGTGTTATGTGTCCCTCAGTGTGCGTGCCCGTGTTATGTGTCCCTAACACGGACACGCACACTGAGAGACACATAACACAGGCACGCACACCGAGGGACACATAACACGGGCACGTACACTGAGGGACATACACATAACACGGGCACGCACACTGAGGGACACATAAAACGGGCACGCACACTGAGGGACACATAACACGGACATGCAAACTGAGGGACACCTAACACGGACACACACACTGAGGGACACATAACACGGACACACACGTAAAAATTTACAATGCTAAAATACATTTACCGAGTCTTGTTGCTGTGGCCTCTGTGATACTCTCATACACACCGACACCGCATTTTGGTGGGGGGAAGCAATTCATCCTTTGCTCCAGGCAGCACTATGGCTTGGGCCGGCCCTGCGCGCGCTGGCCATCCCTCTCCCTGCGAGCGGCTGCTGACATGAGAGCTGGGGGACCTATATACCCATGAGAGCTGGGGGACCTATATACCCATTAGAGCGGGGGGGAATATATACCCATGAGAGATGGGGGACATATATACCCACGAGAGATGGGGGACGTATATACTCATGAGAGATGGGGGACATATATACCCATGAGAGATGGGGGACATATATACACCCATGATACTCAACTCCATACAGCTTACAGGGCAAGCCTCATTCACAGTGTCCTCTTAGCTCCCACCTGGACTTGTGTATCCAAGGCTCCAGCAAGCATACTCAACTCCATACAGCTTACAGGGCAAGCCTCATTCACAGTGTCCTCTTAGCTCCCACCTGGACTTGTGTATCCAAGGCTCCAGCAAGGTGATTTGAATCTACGCTTCGCAACGCCTAATACCTTAACTTTCAATGTTTAGTATGTATGCTTTCATAGCACTGTCTATGTTAATTTGTATGTTTAAAGTAAAATCCCATATAGCGTAACTGTTAAGATATTTTAAACTAGACCTGTTTGCTATCATTAATTGCCATATCTTTACCAGTCCTGTTTGCACTCCAAAATTGCCATATCTTTACCAGTTAAATGCTCCCCGGCCACAATTGATTTCCTTTCTGGTACTATTGAGATCCCATTCAGTAAAACAATTATTGTTGCTGGATTCTACCGCCCACCAAGTTCCCCAGTGCAATCCCTTTCTGACATAACCCAAATTCTTAGTAAATTAGTCGCTCATAACCAAAAAAGCGAACTGCTGGTCCTCGGCGACTTTAATGTTGATTGGCTGAATCCTAAAAACAAACACTGCTCACTGTTTAAGGCTCTGCAGCTAACACAATTAATCTCCTCCCCCACTTGCATTAATATAAAAAGCCCTAACCACACCTTGCTGGACTGGATTCTCTCCTCATGTCCTGATCGAATACAGGAGGCAGGCGTTCTCGCTAACAGTTTCAGTGATCACTGCCTAGTGTACTGTGTGTGCAAAATAAGGGCCATAAAATGTCCACCAAAGGTAATAATCACCAGGTCTTTCAAGAAATTTAATCTTGAATCCTTCCTAAATGATCTCAAACAGCTCCCATGGTACAGAATAAACCTAATCCCAGACCTGGACTGTGCAATTGAATACTTTCAAACCGAGCTCCTGAAAGTCTGGAACACCCATACCCCACTGCGCAAAGTGCGAGTAAAAGGGGCCCATCTCCCTGGGTTACAGCTGACCTCACGCATATGTACCAGTTTAGAGACTCCCTGTGGTCAAAGTTCAAGAGTACTGGATCCATGGACGATCACTGTGAATACCGAAAATGCCGGAATGAATGCACAAAAGAAACAAAAATGGCTAAAGCCCAATACTTCAATGAAAATTTAAACAATAACATATCAAACCCCAGAAATTTTTGGAAAATCATAAATAACATACAAGCACCCCCAGCCACTCCCAACCAGCTGCTTTAAAAGTAAACAACCAAACTGTAAAACACCCCCTAGATGTAGCAAATGCTTTTAATAATTATTTTGTTGGATGCGCCACCGCCCTGATTGCTAAACTAGGAAATGACACGCAATCAGAAAGGCCGCACGCAGGTCAGGACCCACCAACAGTGCAAAGACCCCGTAACGCAGAGAAATTCAGTTTTAGGCCAGTGCCTGTCAGTGCCATCACTAAACTTCTCCGTAACCAAAAAATGAAATACCAGTTTGGACCTGATCAAATCCCAGCAATGCTGCTGAAAATCAGTGCACCAGCAATTGCAAAACCTGTCGCAACCCTGATTAATGAATCACTGGCGACTGGATACATACCCAAACTCTGGAAGACTGCAAGGGTGGTACCTATCCATAAAAGTGGAGACAATACTTTGGTATCCAACTACCGCCCAATATCACTGCTCCCTGTAATGTCAAAAATTCTGGAAAAATGTGGCTACACTCAATTACGTGATTATTTTCAGTATCAGAACTATTTAACCCCAGATCAATCAGGCTTTCGTCCAAACCATTCAACTACAACTGCCCTTTTAAAAGTTTGTAATGATATCCAAGCGGGCATGGAACAAGGAAATCTAACTGGAGCATCTTCCTTGATTTTGCCAAGGCTTTTGACACAGTAGACCATGGCATCCTATTACAAAAACTTAAGAACTCTGGTATTGGTGATAGTACGTTAACCTGGTTCCAATCATATGTGTCTGATAGGTCTCAATTTGTGTCCATTTCTGACAGCACTTCCCTCCCCCTCCCAGTCACGTGCGGTGTACCCCAAGGCTCGATACTTGGCCCCCTGCTATTCACAATATTCATAAACGATCTGACCAATGTCTGCAAAGCCTCAACTGTACACATGTACGCAGACGACACTGTAATCTATACCAGCAAACCAAATCTCCCACAGCTGGAGGCCGTGCTGCAAGAACAATTCACAGAGGTAGAAAAGTGGATCGCAAATAACAAACTTTTTCTAAATACTGACAAAACTGTAACGATGCTCTTTGGAACAAAACCTAAACTACACAAATTGCAAACACCCCATCTATGTGTTGGGACAAAATCAAATGGCACGCTGACCACAGTCACTTCTCTCACGTATCTAGGTATGTGGTTAGACCCAAATCTATCTTTTGGCCCCCACATCGAAAAACTCTCATCTAAACTTTACCCCAAACTAGGTGCCCTGTACAGAAACAAATCCTGCCTGAGCCCCGCGGTAAGAAAGCAGATTGTACAGGGTGAGCCAGTCAAACCTGCATTTTTGAAATGACTGTAAAAAATAAACGGATGGATATTTCAAAATTTTATTGTTACTATCTTAATGTACATTAAAAAGCATTTAAGAAACAACATTCACTGTTTAAAAATAACTCCAGTAAGATGGTGTCCTTCCCGATTGTATGGGTGATGGTGTAAATCTAACCTCAAGATTCTTCGGACGCTCGTGTTTGCCAAGCGCAGCACTCTGTCGACGCGCCGATCTCCGAGGGCTTCTTTCCACAGCAACTCTCACGCGGTCAATATTGGCGGGAGTTCGCACTGATCTTGCACTGCCACCCCTTCTGCTTCTCGTTTCACTAATTGCTTCAAAGTTTGTCACAATTTGATTGAATTAACAGACGGCACTGGCTTATTTCCATTAATTTGAAAATTCTTCCGGAAACGAGGCTGAGCGGCTGCATAACTACCACTTTGGTAAAACGCTTTCACAGCCAATCAACGTTGTTGTTTAGACCACTGCTCCATGACGACTGAAATGCTTAGCTGTGGGGGACACAATGGTAACCTTGCTAACTCGCTCCGCCCACTTTCACGGCTCTCGCACGCCCTTTTCAAAAATGCAGGTTTGACTGGCTCACCCTGTACAACAAATGCTTATGCCGGCTATTGATTACGGAGATGTAGTGTATGCAGCCGCCCCTCAAACACACCTCCAGAAACTTACTACATTGTATAACTCCTTCTGGCGCTTTGCATTACAATGTAACTACATGACCCACCATTGTGACATGTTAAAAGAACTAAACTGGCCATCACTGGACTCTAGACGCACCCTTCACCTTTCCAACCTGGTGTTTAAGAGCTTTTCTGGGAAGCTACCACCCTATCCGAATATGCTGCTTCCCCCGGCAGTTCCCTCATCCTATAACCTCAGATCCAGGACCAGCACCTTACTTGCAATACCGCAATACAATAAGAAAATGGCTCGATCCTCATTTTCCTACAGAGCACCACAATTATGGAATAACCTCCCAAACACCGTCAAATCTTCCCCCTGTCTAAAGTCCCTTAAGACTTCCCTATTAACATACCTCAATACAGAATGCACCTGTAAACATGTAACATAATGACTATATACAGAATGCACCTGTAAACATGTAACATAATGACTTTATTTCCTCCATATTTATTTTTCTGTTAATCTGTATATTTGGTCTTGTGTTAATATCTTGCATTTTACTATTTTTTTTGTATTTCTGTAACCACTCAATGTTCTCGAACCCAGGACATACTTGAAAACGAGAGAAATCTCAATGTATCCTTCCTGGTAAAATCCTTTTATAAATAAATAAATAAATGTGAGCGGGGGGCAATATATATCCATGTGAGCTGGGTGGCAATATATATCCATGTGAGCTCGGGGGGCAATATATATCCATGTGAGCTGGGGGGCAATATATATCCATGTGAGCTGGGGGGCAATATATATCCATGTGTGCTGGGGCAATATATATCCATGTGAGCTGGGGTCAATATATATCCATGTGAGCTGGAGGGCAATATATATCCATGTGAGCTGGAGGGCAATATATATCCATGTGAGCTGGGGTCAATACTATCTTTGTTTTATTTTGCAGTAAAAATATAGATCTTTTTTGGGGGGGGGGCCTTTCGTGGATTCTTGCACCGGGGCCCTCAGGTTTCTAGTTACGCCACTGGTAAAAGCCCTATTGCATAAAATTACACAGCAGTAAAGCTTGTTTACTGGCTATACAAAAACACATTTACCTACAGGAATATAAGTATATTTAAAACTGAAGTTACGCAATTTTACACTAAAGTAATTTAAACTAAAACCAAACGATATAAAATATATTTAAAATCACACGATACAATTGAACATAAAGTCTCTTGGGGTTTGAAGCATGGAGAGTTACATCAGCTCCATGACACCATGGATCTCGGGGTACACTTTACGCCATGGATCTCGGGGTACACTTTACGCTGTGGATCTCGGGGTACACTTCAAGCCTTGGATCTTGGGGGTACAATTTATGCTGTGGATCTCAGGGTACACTTCAAGCCGTGGATCTCGGGGATACAATTTATGCCGTGGATCTTGGGGTTACACTTCAAGCTGTGGATCTTGGGGTTACACTTTACACCGTGGATCCTGGGGTTAAACTTCAAGCCGTGGATCTCGGGGTACGATTTACGCCGTGGATCTCGGGGTTACACTTCAAGCCGTGGATCTCAGGGTTACACTTCAAGCCGCGGATCTCGGGGTTACACTTTATGCTGCAGATCTTGGGGTTACACTTCAAGCTGTAGATCTCGGGGTTACACTTTAAGCCGTGGATCTCGGGGTTACACTTCAAGCTGTGGATCTTGGGATACAATTACGCCGTGGATCTTGGGGTTACACTTCAAGCCGTGGATCTTGGGATACAATTACGCCGTGGATCTTGGGGTTACACTTTACGCCGTGGATCTTGGGGTTACACTTTACGCCGTGGATCTTGGGGTTACACTTTAAGCCGTGGATTTCGGGGTTACACTTTAAGCTGTGGATCTCGGGGTACGATTTACGCCGTGGATCTCGGGGTTACACTTCAAGCCATGGATCTCGGGATTACACTTTACACTGCGGATCTTGGGATTACACTTCAAGCCGTGGATCTTGGGGTTACACTTTAAGCCGTGGATCTCGGGGTTACACTTTACGCTGTGGATCTTGGGGTTAAACTTCAAGCCGTGGATCTCGGGTTTACACTTTACGCTGTGGATCTTGGGGTTAAACTTCAAGCCGTGGATCTCGGGGTTACACTTTACGCCGTGGATCTCGGGGTACGATTTACGCTGTGGATCTCGGGGTTACACTTCAAGCCGTGGATCTCGGGGTACGATTTACGCTGTGGATCTCGGGGTTACACTTCAAGCTGTGGATCTTGGGGTTACACTTTACGCCGTGGATCTTGGGGTTACACTTTAAGCTGTGGATTTCGGGGTTACACTTTAAGCTGTGGATCTCGGGGTACGATTTACGCCGTGGATCTCGGGGTTACACTTCAAGCCATGGATCTCGGGATTACACTTTACACTGCGGATCTCGGGGTTACACTTCAAGCCGTGGATCTCGGGTTTACACTTTACGCTGTGGATCTCGGGGTTAAACTTCAAGCCGTGGATCTCGGGGTTACACTTTACGCCGTGGATCTCGGGGTATGATTTACGCTGTGGATCTCGGGGTTACACTTCAAGCCGTGGATCTCGGGGTACGATTTACGCTGTGGATCTCGGGGTTACACTTCAAGCTGTGGATCTTGGGGTACGATTTACGCTGTGGATCTCGGGGTTACACTTCAAGCCGTGGATCTTGGGGTACGATTTACGCTGTGGATCTCGGGGTTACACTTCAAGCTGTGGATCTTGGGGTACGATTTACTCTGTGGATCTCGGGGTTACACTTCAAGCTGTGGATCTTGGGGTACGATTTACTCTGTGGATCTCGGGGTTACACTTCAAGCTGTGGATCTTGGGGTACGATTTACTCTGTGGATCTCGGGGTTACACTTCAAGCCGTGGATCTTGGGGTACGATTTACGCTGTGGATCTCGGGGTTACACTTTAAGCTGTGGATCTCAGTGGAGTTCATGTTTTTCAAGCTGTGGTTTCCTCGTGCAAGTTATTGTTATGATGGGATAATTCTGTCGTTAGGGTTTCGTTATATTTATGATTCACAATATAAGTAACAGTTCTGTGTGTGTGTGTGGGGGGGTCTGCTAGCACCGGAGCAGGGTCCGCACAGCCCCCTGTACCCCCCAGTCCCCTGTATCCCCCCAGCCCCCTGTATCCCCCAGCCCCTGTTGAACATTAGTTTTTGTGTTTCGAGGCTGGAAATATGAAGTTTCCATTTGTGATGCAGACGGATGTCCCCCCTGTCTGGTATGTGAAGGGTTAAGTGCCCCCCCCGCTCGTTATCATTGTGGTTAATTGGCGGCACTCATCGCCCGGTACACAGGGAGACGCCTGCTGAGCCAGCGATTCCACGTCACCAGCATCTTCCCGAGCTCTGGGACAGCTTCATTTCGGTTTGCTTGTCAATGCGAGTTAAAATCTTGTCTTTGAGTTGCAGAGGTCCTGCTCGCTGACATGTCGTGCGCTTTATTCATACGGACACGCGGGTCCCCACACAGATGGAATCACAGAGCAGAGTGGATGTTCACATGAAGAGTCACCCTTGGAATTTCTCACCCATCAGCACATTTGCTCCACCAGTCATTATGTGTTAGTTCCGTGGACGCCGGGCCTTTTTCGCGGCACACTCTGAGCGCATTCTACACGACGGTGGGGCTGCTTATGAAAAATGCATGCTGAGGGGTGCAAAGGTTAAAAGGAGGACCGTGGCCTGAATATTTACAATGCGACAGGACGAGAGGGACAAAAAGGGTTAATAGGATCAAAAGCTAGACTTCTGGGAATATTACAAACTCTCCAAACACCCCAAAACGGTGACAATGCTCAGAAATCGGACAATTCCCGATGTCACGGAATGCCCCAAGAGGCTCGGCCGCAAAGCCCAGGACCCACAGCCAGGGACAGCTTTAATGACGTTGGGGTTACCATGGACCCTTAGGTGCCGTTGCACCATAGGAACACCTTGATTCCTTTATTAGATGTGGTTGTTATTGTGGGATGTAATAAAAGTGTCCCCTGTATGTATAACTGTGTAGAGTATGTAAGACACCCATTGTATGTTTTGCCCGTCGCCATTTGCCATCGCCTCGTGGATCCGGTCGGAGTGGCCGAATCGTAAAATGGCCGATTCGTAACATCCGGTCGAATTGGCCGAATCGAAAAATGGCCGATTCGGAACGTCCGGTTACGAATCGACCAATACGAATCGGGACCAAGGCACTCCAACTCGAGAAAGGGCCAATGAGATCATGGGGGGCGGGCAGGGATTCCATTGTCTTGTCTATGTATGATTGTTGATAAATACATGTGAAGTTCCCAGTAAAGTTCAGTTCAACCTGTACATACAGCTTCGCCTGGTGTCTTTTCTGATCCTTCGCCACACGAGGCTCCTCGCAGTCTCTGTGCGCATCACCTCGAGGTACGACTCCTCGACCGCTGTGGCGACGTCCCGCGCATCGGAACAGTGAACCGCCGCCTCCACGATAATTCCGTATCTCCGAATCGGAATTGCGGCGCCGCTCCCGCGCATCTATTCACCGAACGATCGTACCTGCTTCGACTCTGCGGCTCGATCCGAAGCCCCGATGCGGCGTTTCCCGCGCGCATCGACCCATCGAAACGTGGCCCATCCGAAACGTTTCCCGTCCGAACAAGAAAACCACGGACAAAACGTTTCCCACCAGAGCAGCTAACTCGGCAGACGGTCTCATCTTCCCCAAGGTCAGTAGATCAGCTGCTCGAGACGCCGAGTGCCGTGACGCTCGGTGGTCGGGCTGGTCTCATACAGGGGTCCCTCACTATAGCCCGCCAACCCTTCCCCAGGGTCACTCCAGGCCGCTCGAGACGCCGAGTGCCGTGCCACTCGGTAGTCGGGTCGGCGGTGAGCGCAGTGGGAGGAGCAGATAGGCGCACACCCGCAGGCGGACAACACCCATTCCGTCACACCCGAATCCTCTCCACGCGCTCCACCTGCTCCAATCCTTCCAGGGATATACTCTAAAAAAAATGGGAATTCCTCAATCTCCCATAAAATGCACCCTTTACTGACCATTCCCACAAAGTGTTACATTCTTAAATAAATGTGATCCAGGGCTCCAGCCCAGGCCCTAACGGGTCAATCCGGGTTTGCATGGACGGCCCAACATCGGATACACCGGCAGATTTCCCCTTAGTTTCCTCATGTTACCAAAACATTGCGGGGCTGGCGATACCTCAGCACCTCATCCTGAACAGCCCTAACCTTCTGCGCCGCCAGGAGAATCACCTCCTGGAGTACATAGGACACCATAGAGGGCGGCACTTCCAAGCGGCGAGCGCTGAACGATATCGTGAGATCACGAAGTGCCGCGGAAGGAGAATGGGAACCATTTGTGTGAGATCTGAGGTCACAGAATTATCCCACAAGACACGGAGGCGAGTATTATGTTATCTTTTCTTTACTTAAGCCGATAGCAGCAAAGAACAATCTCTCAAATACAACAACAAAAGTATTTAGAGAGAAAAATACAGTTTAACAATACATATAACAATAGCAGGTAATGGTACAGTCCAGCTCCCTGCTGTCCAATCGTCCAGTAGACCGCTCCATAAATCGTCCTGGTAACCCTTGGCTCCTCCTCTTTTGTTTGCTGCTCACCGAGATAATATGAGTATTAGCAGCAGCTCAATATTAAATTTGCAGTTCCATTATATTGTTATGTTTATTCATATATATATATATAGTTTCACACATACCCATTTTCTGTGATTATAGTGTGTTTCTTGTTTATTGTTTCCTCATAAACTTTCTATGTACGGATTTTCTATATCTGGTGGTTATTTATTCATTGGGAGGATTTTATTTATCTGTTTTTCCCCTCTGGGGAGACGAGCCTTCTCTCCGGCGGCTTTCTGTGGTGTTTGGTACCTCCCCTGCAACTCTGTATGCTGGGGAGAGGAGTGGCTTCGCGCCACTGCTCTGTGGTAAAGCTTGCGGCAGATCACGCATGCGCAGCACGCCGCGGCTAGTTAACGCAGAGAGACTTGGTGGATACGGCAAGTTTTTTCCTCCCCAATTCATTGTTAGTTATTGATTATTAGTATTATGGCTAATCCCAACATACCAAGCACCCCTAGTGTTCTGGTACCTATGCCTCAACCAACCCGGCAGACGCCTTTGTGGCGGATATGTCGGCTTTTTCTTCAAACTTAGAAAATACTTTAGAGTACTGGAAGGTCATTCGACCAGGAGGTCCTCTATTATTACTCCGGCATCGGATACATTTCTATCCATTGACTCCCACTGGGAGGACGAGGTCCCCGGGACTTCAAAAGAAGGAGGTAAGCAACTCCCTAAAAAATGCTCTCTAAAGAGACGTACGTATACCCGTACACAACACGAATCCCCACAGCACTCCACTGTGGTTCGCACTAAGAGAAAGTGGAAACGCGCTAAATGCGCTAAAGATACTGACAGCTCCTCAGAACTTTCCAGCGAGGAAGCAGTGTCAGATTCTGAGGAGAGCTCTGACCCTGACTATGACCCGGAGGTCTCTCCGGCTGAGTCAGATTCTGTGTCTGTGACGGAACCGTTCTCTTCCGTCTGTCCTGACTCTCCAGACACCCCTTCGTTGCGGTCAGCCCGGCTACTGGGAGCACTGTCCTCAGCGCCTCGAGCAGCATGACCCGCCTGCTTCTGTTCCTCTGCCCTGGAGCCGTTAGGAATTTCCAGAAGGCCGCTCTCTGCCTTCTGAGGTTGAGTGTGGAGTGTAGTGTAGTTTGAAATAAAACACCAGACGCGGCTGTATGTTTTAAAACAGGATTCTCTCTCTCTCTGAGCTCTGAGAGTTCTGACCTTTAATGAACAAAAACGCCACCATTTATGCTGAAATCCAACAGTCATAATTTGCATAAATGACGCACCTCGTCCTACCAATATGCTAATTACATTATGTCAGTTAGATATTTACAATAAACATTCTTTATATTCTTTAGCCTTTAGCTCACACAACATTTGCATAATCCATTGTTCTAACACATCAGATTAAAGACAAACACTATCACAGACTTCTTGAATCAAACATGCAGCCAGATAAGGGGAAAAGCCCTGTTGCATAAATTGCACAGCAGTAAAGCTTGTTTACTGACTATACAAAAACACATTTACCTACAGGAATATAAGTATATTTAAAACTAAAGTTACGCCATTTTACACTTAACTAATTTAAACTAAAACCAAACGATGTAAAATATATTTAAAATCACACGATACAAATGAACATAAAGTCTCTTGGGGTTTGAAGCATGGAGCGCTACGTCAGTTCCATGACAGTGTCATCATCTGACTCCAATGAGGTTAAACAGCCAGTTGTAGACCCAGTAGATGTGCTGGGAAATACAATGTTTGTCCCAGAACAGCTGAAACACCCGCGATCTGCGGAGTGGCCACCAATAGACCACGTAGCTAAGTATATAGAGCAGCACATTCGCATGCCGATGGTCAAAAAGACTAGAAATAATCTGAGGGCTGAGTGCCTGGCCCAAACTTTGGCACATAATTTACATCTAACGCCAGTATTAAACCCTAAAATAATTGATATATTACAAGGGTCAAATTGGACTCCTAAAAAAGGGGTAGAGGCCACCTTAAAGGTGTGCCAAGACAAATTATTTGATTTGTTGGGTCCATTGTCTAAATTAATGGACTCCGTCGAACGAGCTCTCCTCACAAATAGGGATGAGCTGTTCGGTTCGGGTGTTCGCCGCATGTTCGACCACAATGCACCACAATGGACCACAATGCACTTTCCCACTGGCCTGAAGCTCGTAATTGGCTACAGCCTTGCACCTGACCACAGGTCTGGTGCAAGACAGGTTCAACACTATGCCAATCACGGCTCAGAGTCCTGATTGGGAAAATTTTGCCCAATCATGGGCTCACAGAGCTAAGTCCCGCAGCACACTATATATGGTTTCCACGCAGCGCTTCTGCACGCATTTGAGAGGAGATTTCATAGGAGATTGTTGTTGTGTGTTCTTACTGCCGGTCTGCCACGCTACTGGGGGGTCTCATTTCTACAAAACAGTTGGGAATTGAGGTGATCTGTGTCTTGTCACACAGCCAGTGCCACGCAGTATTTTGGGGGGTCACTAATTTTTTCTAAATATCTGGGAATTGAGGTGATCTGTGTCTTGTCACTGCCAGCAAGTATTTTTGGGGTCACTAATTTCTACAAAATATTTGGGAATTGTTATAATCCGTGTGTTCTCACTGGCTGCCACCCATCAGGGGGTTTCACTGATTTATAGGAGTTTTCTGAGACTTGTAATCTGTGGCTTCTCACTGCCACCCATCAGGGGGTCCCACATACTTCTAGCATATTTATGCAAATTGTAATCTGTGGCTTCTCACTGCCACCCATCAGGGGGTCACACTGATTTATAGGAGGTTTCTGAGATTTGTAATCTGTGTCTTCTCACTGCCACCCATCGGGGGTCACACTGATTTATAGGAGGTTTCTGAGACTTGTAATCTGTGGCTTCTCACTGCCACCCATCAGGGGGTCACACAGATTTATAGGAGGTTTTTGAGACTTGTAATCTGTGGCTTATCACTGACACCCATCAGGGGGTCACACTGATTTATAGGAGGTTTCTGATACTTGCAATCTGTGGCTTCTCACTGCCACCCATCAGGGGGTCCCACATACTTCTAGCAGATTTATGCAAATTGTAATCTGTGTCTTCTCACTGCCACCCATCAGGGGGTCCCACAAAGGTCTAGCAGATTTAGCGAATTGTAATCTGTGGCTTCTCACTGCCACCCATCAGGGGGTCACACTGATTTATAGGAGGGAATTATAATCTGTGTCTTGTCACTGGCTGCCAGCTATCAGGGTGTCTCACTGAGTTATACCAGAGTTCTGTAAATCTTTATTCTTTCTACCAGAGTTGAATCAGATATATGTTTAATCTATATATCACTCACCATGTCTGAAAGAACAAATAGGACAGGCAGACGCTCCCAGACACAGAGAAGAGGGCAAGCAGCCTCTGTGTCGGGAGGCTGTGCCTCTGGTCGTGGTGGACGTGGTGCATCCTCTGCAGGGGCACGCTTGTCCTTTATAACTGGTGCTGGACGTCTTCTTAAGCAACAGCAACATACAGAGGATTTGGTGGATTGGCTAACCAGGCCATCCTCATCCTCCGAGTCCTCTGCCAGCCAGGCTTGTAGTGCTTTACAGTCCACCTCAGCTGCCAAAGCATCTAATGCAGCCTCCATGTCCACAGCTACTCCTGCGTAGCCTCGCTATCACACATGGAGGAGTCAGCTGAATTGTTTGACTACAATGACAGAGACATGCTGCTTGAGGATGCGCAGCAAGTACAGTGCTCTGATTCAATTTCTGAGGTTGAGGAAGGGAGTATAATCAACCTAGAGGAAGGGGGTGCCAGTGATTACACACAAATAACTGGCACTCATGTTGCCCCAGCAGCTGCAGCATACTGCCAAGTTGGCTCCAGTGACGAGGAGATAGGGGGTGAAGATGACATTGATGATGAGGTCACTGACTCCACCTGGGTGCCAGAGCGAACAGAGGAATCAAGTGAGGAGGAGGGGGAGGAGGAGGCACAGCAAACACGAAGCTCAACATCCTCTATGACCAACCATAGCACTAGCCAGTCCAAGGCATCACATGTCAGAGCTGCTCCGGTGCAGAGCGCTGTTGTCTCAAAGCACACACGCAGGAAATCTGCTGTCTGCTGGGAGTTCTTTAAGAAATGTGCAGCAGACCCCACTGTTGCTATTTGTAATCTATGTCAGATGAGGCTTAAGCGTGGGAAGGACACCGGACACTTGGGTACCACGTGCTTGAGGCGACATATGACCTCCTGCCACACATCCTATTGGCAGAAAACTTTGCATAGGTCCTCCTCCTCCTCATCTGTCTCTACCCCATTGTATGTCCTGCCATGTCATTGCCTACAACCTCCACTGACAGGGATGATGCTACAATAATGGATGTACCAGGTCCTTCCTCACAATGTGACAGCATCCCATCAGCTGAAGATTTGCGCAGTCAGATTACGCTGCCGCAGCTGCTGCAGCGTAAGAAAAAATATAGTCCCAACCATCCCCAAGCACAGCGTCTAAATGCCAGCTTAGCAAAATGACTCGCATTGCAGCTGCTGCATTTCCAGCTGGTGGACTCTGCTCCCTTCCGTGAATTTGCTGAATGTGCTGTACCACAGTGGCAGGTTCCAAAGCGCCATTAGTTTTCACGCAAGGACATTCCAGCACTATACCAGCACGTGGAAGACAATGTTATCGAGTCATTGGGAAAGGCAGTCAGCAACAAGGTGCATGTGACTTTAGACATGTGGTCCAGCAAGCATGGACAGGGTCGTTACATTTCCTTCACGGCACACTGGGTAACTCTGATTGCAGCTGGGAGGGATCCAAGACGGGGCTTTGTGCTGGAGCTTGTTCATCCACCACGCCTCCAGAAAGCTGCTTGTATGAGGTCTGTCTGCTCCACCAACACCACCTCTCCCTCTTCCTCGTCCTCCTCCTCCTTCTGTGTCTCTGGTGAAGTGGCAGTTAAATCGACGTCTGACAGGGTCTACGCAATGGCTCAAGCAAAAAGATGCCATACTGTGCTTGAGCTGGTTTGTTTAGGGGACAGGAGCCACACCGGGCCAGAAATTCTGTCAGCTCTGCAGGGGCAGGTGCAGAGATGGTTAACACCATGCCAGCTTCAGCTGGGAATGGTCGTCTGTGATAATGGCAGCAACCTTCTCTCCGCCCTAAGCCAGGGAAAGTTGACACATGTACCATGCCTAGCACACGTCCTAAATCTGGTGGTACAGTGTTTCCTAACCAGGTACCCAGGGCTGGCAGAGCTTCTCAGCCAGGCCAGAAAAGTCTGCAGCCACTTCAGACTGTCATTCCCAGCAAGCATTCGCCGGCAGAAATTCAAAGAGAATTCCACCTTCCCACAAACCGTCTGATCTGTGACATGCCCACCAGGTCGAACTCGACATTAGCAATGCTGCAGCGTCTGCACAAGCAGCAGAGGGCCATCAACGAGTACCTGTGTGAGTATGGCACAAGGACTGATGAACAAGGATGCATGCACTGTACTGTGACCATTTGAGGAGGCAACGAGGATGGTGAGCAGGGACAGTGCATGCATCAGTGACACAATTCCTTTAATGGTCCTGCTGGAGCACACTCTGCGGGGACTTATAGATGTGGCTCTAGAGGCAGAGCAGCGTGAGGAAGAGGAGGCCTTCCCTAGCTCTCAAGGCCCCAGTCTTTCCGCAGACAGCATTCCAGCGGGTCCTACTCAGATCAGACAGGAGGAGGATGAGGAGGAGGCAGAATATTTAAGTAGTGGGGGCATTGAAGGTGGGGATTCCTCAAGGTAGGGTTTCGTGTGCCCAGAAACACAAGGGCTAGTGCGTGGCTGGGAGGAGGAAGTGCACGATACGGTCATCCTCATTGACCAGGAAGACTCGGAAGCTAATGCCACCTCCAACCTACGCTGCATGGGCTCCCTTATAATGCAAAGCCTGCTAAAGGACCCCAGGATTCGTGCTATCAAGGAGAGGGATCATTAGTGGTTGGCAACCCTTCTTGATCCACGATACAAGGGTAAAGTTGAAGAGCTCATCCTGCCCGCACAGAGGGAGCACAGGATGAAAAAACTTGAGGACGCTCTAAAGCGACACTTGTGTAACACCTTTCCAGGCACTGGTAGATTACCAAGTGCTGACACACGTGCTTCTGAGGCTGCGGGTGATCAGAGGAATAGTGGTGAAGGGCAGGGCCACTTGACTGATGCATTTTTTAATTTTTTTAGTCCTCGACGCCCAGGGACGTCAAATGTAGGCACCCATTGCCAGCGTCTTCACCATATGGTGCAGTACTACCTAGGGTCAAGGGCAGACCTGGATACCTTTCCAGCAGATGACCCACTGGCTTACTGGGTGTTGAGATTGGATCACTGGCCAAAATTTAGCCAATATGCTATGCAGCTACTAGGTTGCCCTTCATCTAGCGTGCTTTCCGAAAGGACGTTCAGTGCCGCCGGAGGTTTTGTCACAGACAAAAGAGTGCGTCTGTCCACCGACTCTGTAGACCGGCTGACAATTATATAAAGTAATCAGTCCTGGATCAGCAGTTATCAATCCCCTGATGCTGACTGACGTAACGGAATAGATCGGGGATGTCTTCTGCATGCACAAAACCTCCAGCACTGAACTCTTCCACAATACCACAAAAGGGTTACAGTGTGAATGCACTTGCTGCCATGAAAGGCACAATATCTGGCTGCAATGACGCCTGTGCCAGATTCATATCTTTTCAATATAGGACCACATGGTCCACCCCTGCATTCTTCCACAATACCACAGAGGGATTACTGTATTATGATGGCACTTGCAGGCCTGGCACCAAAGGCACAATATCTGGGTGCACTGACGCCTTGACCAGAATCATATCTTTTCAATATAGGACCAGCTGGGTGCAGTAGAGGTAATGTCACCGCTCTGCATGGAGAGAGCCTGTGGAGTCATGGGTTCGATCCCAGCGAGCAACCTCTCCAGTAAGTGTCCTTGGCAAGACACCTAACGGTACATACTCGCCACCCAAGACATACTTGAAAACGAGAGAAATCTCAATGTATCCTTCCTGGTAAAATCCCTTCACATGGTCCACCCCTGCACACTTCCACAATACCACAGAGGGGTTACGGTGTGAATGCACTTGCTGCGATGAAAGGCACAATATTTGGCTGCACTGACGCCTGTGCCAGATTTATATGATTTATATCATTTTTTGAACAGCAGGGTCCAACCCTGCACTTTTCCACAATACCACAGAGGGGTTACTGTATGATGATACTTGCTGGCCTGGCACCAAATGCACAATATCTGGGAGCACTGACGCCTTGACCAGAATCTTATCTTTTTATTTATTTATTTATTTATAAAGGACTAGTTGTAAAGCCTGCCCAGAGGGCAGTCTATTGTGGATATACTGCCCCTGCTCATGTATACTGCCCCAGCTCGTGGATACTGCCCCAGCTCGTGGATACTGCCCCAGCACGTGGATACTGCCCCAGAACGTGGATACTGCCCCAGCACGTGGATACTGCCCCAGCACGTGGATATTGCCCCAGCACGTGGATATTGCCGCAGCACGTGGATACTGCCCCAGCTCGTGGATACTGCCCTAGCACGTGGATATTGCCCCAGCACGTGGATATTGCCCCAGCTCGTGGATACTGCCCCAGCTCGTGGATACTGCCCTAGCACGTGGATATTGCCCCAGCACGTGGATGGATACTGCCCCAGCACGTGGATATTGCCCCAGCTCGTGGATACTGCCCCAGCTCCTGGATATTGCCCCAGCACGTGGATACTGCCCCAGCACGTGGATATTGACCCAGCACGTGGATATTGCCCCAGCACGTGGATATTGCCCCAGCACGTGGATACTGCCCCAGCACGTGGATATTGACCCAGCACGTGGATATTGCCCCAGCACGTGGATATTGCCCCAGCACGTGGATACTGCCCCAGCACGTGGATATTGACCCAGCACGTGGATATTGACCCAGCACGTGGATATTGCCCCAGCACGTGGATATTGCCCCAGCACGTGGATACTGCCCCAGCACGTGGATATTGACCCAGCACGTGGATATTGCCCCAGCACGTGGATATTGCCCCAGCACGTGGATACTGCCCCAGCACGTGGATATTGACCCAGCACGTGGATATTGCCCCAGCACGTGGATATTGCCCCAGCACGTGGATACTGCCCCAGCACGTGGATATTGACCCAGCACGTGGATATTGACCCAGCACGTGGATATTGCCCCAGCACGTGGATACTGCCCCAGCACGTGGATATTGCCCCAGCACGTGGATATTGCCCCAGCACGTGGATACTGCCCCAGCACGTGGATATTGACCCAGCACGTGGATATTGCCCCAGCACGTGGATATTGCCCCAGCACGTGGATACTGCCCCAGCACGTGGATATTGACCCTGCACGTGGATATTGCCCCAGCACGTGGATATTGCCCCAGCACGTGGATACTGCCCCAGCACGTGGATATTGACCCAGCACGTGGATATTGCCCCAGCACGTGGATACTGCCCCAGCACGTGGATATTGCCCCAGCACGTGGATATTGCCCCAGCACGTGGATACTGCCCCAGCACGTGGATATTGACCCAGCACGTGGATATTGACCCAGCACGTGGATATTGCCCCAGCACGTGGATACTGCCCCAGCACGTGGATATTGCCCCAGCTCGTGGATACTGCCCCAGCACGTGGATACTGCCCCAGCACGTGGATACTGCCCCAGCACGTGGATTGATACTGCCCCAGCACGTGGATACTGCCCAAGCACGTGGATATTGCCCCAGCACGTGGATACTGCCCCAGCACGTGGATACTGCCCCAGCACGTGGATATTGCCCCAGCACGTGGATATTGCCCCAGCACGTGGATACTGCCCCAGCACGTGGATATTGCCCCAGCACGTGGATATTGCCCCAGCACGTGGATACTGCCCCAGCACGTGGATATTGACCCAGCACGTGGATATTGACCCAGCACGTGGATATTGCCCCAGCACGTGGATACTGCCCCAGCACGTGGATATTGACCCAGCACGTGGATATTGCCCCAGCACGTGGATATTGCCCCAGCACGTGGATACTGCCCCAGCACGTGGATATTGACCCAGCACGTGGATATTGCCCCAGCACGTGGATATTGCCCCAGCTCGTGGATACTGCCCCAGCTCGTGGATACTGCCCTAGCACGTGGATATTGCCCCAGCACGTGGATGGATACTGCCCAGCACGTGGATATTGCCCCAGCTCGTGGATACTGCCCCAGCTCCTGGATATTGCCCCAGCACGTGGATACTGCCCCAGCACGTGGATATTGACCCAGCACGTGGATATTGCCCCAGCACGTGGATATTGCCCCAGCACGTGGATACTGCCCCAGCACGTGGATATTGACCCAGCACGTGGATATTGCCCCAGCACGTGGATACTGCCCCAGCACGTGGATATTGCCCCAGCACGTGGATATTGCCCCAGCACGTGGATACTGCCCCAGCACGTGGATATTGACCCAGCACGTGGATATTGACCCAGCACGTGGATATTGCCCCAGCACGTGGATACTGCCCCAGCACGTGGATATTGCCCCAGCACGTGGATACTGCCCCAGCACGTGGATATTGACCCAGCACGTGGATATTGCCCCAGCACGTGGATATTGTCCCAGCACGTGGATACTGCCCCAGCACGTGGATATTGACCCAGCACGTGGATATTGCCCCAGCACGTGGATATTGCCCCAGCACGTGGATACTGCCCCAGCACGTGGATATTGACCCAGCACGTGGATATTGACCCAGCACGTGGATATTGCCCCAGCACGTGGATACTGCACCAGCACGTGGATATTGACCCAGCACGTGGATATTGCCCCAGCACGTGGATATTGCCCCAGCACGTGGATACTGCCCCAGCACGTGGATATTGACCCAGCACGTGGATATTGCCCCAGCACGTGGATATTGCCCCAGCACGTGGATACTGCCCCAGCACGGATATTGACCCAGCACGTGGATATTGCCCCAGCACGTGGATATTGCCCCAGCACGTGGATATTGCCCCAGCACGTGGATACTGCCCCAGCACGTGGATATTGACCCAGCACGTGGATATTGACCCAGCACGTGGATATTGCCCCAGCACGTGGATACTGCCCCAGCACGTGGATATTGCCCCAGCGTGGATATTGCCCCAGCACGTGGATACTGCCCCAGCACGTGGATATTGACCCAGCACGTGGATATTGACCCAGCACGTGGATATTGCCCCAGCACGTGGATACTGCCCCAGCACGTGGATATTGCCCCAGCTCGTGGATACTGCCCCAGCACGTGGATACTGCCCCAGCACGTGGATACTGCCCCAGCACGTGGATTGATAGTGCCCCAGCACGTGGATTGATACTGCCCCAGCACGTGGATACTGCCCCAGCACGTGGATACTGCCAAGCTCGTGGATACTGCCCAAGCACGTGGATATTGCCCCAGCACGTGGATACTGCCCCAGCACGTGGATACTGCCCCAGCACGTGGATATTGCCCCAGCACGTGGATATTGCCCCAGCACGTGGATACTGCCCCAGCACGTGGATACTGCCCCAGCACGTGGATATTGACCCAGCACGTGGATATTGACCCAGCACGTGGATATTGCCCCAGCACGTGGATACTGCCCCAGCACGTGGATACTGCCCCAGCACGTGGATATCGCCCCCCGCTCGTGGATATGGCCCCCCCGCTCGTGATATGGCCCCCCCGCTCGTGGATATACTCACCTACATCGGCCCTCCAGCGATGGCGGTCCCGCGTCCCGCTTCCTCTCTCGCTCCGTTGGTCGCCGGGATGACGTCACGAAAGCCTTTGACCCCCGGGGTCAAAGGCTTTCGTGACGTCATTCCGGCGAACAACGGAGCGAGAGAGGACGCTGGAAGCGGGACCGCCATCGCTGGAGGAGCTAAGGGCCGATGTAGGTGAGTATGTGTAGGCAACATCCCCCTACATTGGCCCGGAGCCTCAGCGGTGGCTGTCGTAGGCTGCTCGCCGGCCTCCAGGCTTAGGCGAGCCCCCGCTCGGCTGGGCCTGTAGGCCCAAGCCAAGCCGGGGGCTCGCCTGAGCCTGGAGGCCGGCCGAGCAGCCTGCGACAGCCGGAGGACAGTCACCGCTGGAGCTCAGGGCTAATGTAGGTGAGTATGTGCTCTCCACACCCACCCTGCTTACTCGGCCGGTATCCAAGCTTAGGCGAGCCCCCGGCTTGGGCCTAGAGGCCCAGCAGAGCCGGGGACTCGCCTGAGCATGGAGGCCGGTCGAGTTGCATGCTCGGCCGTCCTCCAGGCTCAGGTGAGTCCCTGGCTCGGCTGGGCCTCTAGGCCCAAGCCAAGCGGGGGCTCGCCTGAGCCTGGATGCCGACCAAGCTTAGGCGAGCCCCCAGCTTGGCGTGGCCTAGAGGCCCAGCCGAGCCGGGGACTCGCCTGAGCCTGGAGGACGCCCGAGCATGCAACTCGACCGGCCTCCATGCTCAGGCGAGTCCCCGGCTCGGCAGGGCCTCTAGGCCCAAGCCAAGCCGGGGGCTCGCCTAAGCTTGGATACCGGCCGAGCAAGCAGGGTGTGTGTGTGTAGAGCACATACTCACCTACATCAGCCTCGAGTCCTCCACCGGTTCCACACATACTCACCTACATCGGCCCTTAGCTCCTCCAGCGATGGCGGTCCCGCTTCCAGCGTCCTCTCTCTCTCCGTTGCTCGCCAGGATGACGTCACGAAAGCCTTTGACCCCCGGGGTCAAAGGCTTTCGTGACGTCATTCCGGCGAACAACGGAGAGAGAGAGGATGCTGCAAGCGGGACCGCCATCGCTGGAGGAGCTAAGGGCCGATGTCGGTGAGTATGTGTTAGGCAACATCGGCCCTGAGCTCCAGCGGTGACCTCCTCCTGCCGAGCAGGCTGCTCGGCCGGCCTCTACGCTTAGGCGAGTCCCCGGCTCGGCTGGGCCTGTAGGCCCAAGCCAAGCCGGGGGCTCGCCTAAGCCTAGAGGCCCGCCGAGCAGCCAGCGGCAGCTGGAGGAGGTCTCCGCTGGAGCTCAGGGCCGATTTTGGGGTGTATTTTTTGGGAACTTCGGCCCCGATCCTCCAGCGGTGACCTTCTCCGGCTGCCGCTGGCTGCTCGGCGGGCCTCTAGGCTTAGGCGAGTCCCCAGCTCGGCTGGGCCTGTAGGCCCAAACCGAGCCGGGGGCTCGCCTAAGCCTAGAGGCCCGCCGAGCAGCCAGCGGCAGCCAGCGGCAGCCGGAGGAGGTCTCCGCTGGAGCTCAGGGCCGATTTTGGGGTGTATTTTTTGGGCACTTCGGCCCCGATCCTCCAGCGGTGACCTTCTCCGGCTGCCGCTGGCTGCTCGGCGGGCCTCTAGGCTTAGGCGAGTCCCCGGCTCGGCTGGGCCTGTAGGCCCAAACCGAGCCGGGGGCTCGCCTAAGCCTAGAGGCCCGCCGAGCAGCCAGCGGCAGCCGGAGGAGGTCTCCGCTGGAGCTCAGGGCCGATTTTGGGGTGTATTTGTTTGGAACTTCGGCCCCGATCCTCCAGCGGTGACCTTCTCCGGCTGCCGCTGGCTGCTCGGCGGGCCTCTAGGCTTAGGCGAGTCCCCGGCTCAGCTGGGCCTGTAGGCCCAAACCGAGCCGGGGGCTCGCCTAAGCCTAGAGGGCCGCCAAGCAGCCAGCGGCAGCCGGAGGAGGTCTCCGCTGGAGCTCAGGGCCGATTTTGGGGTGTGTTTGTTTGGGAACTTCGGCCCCGATCCTCCAGCGGTGACCTTCTCCGGCTGCCGCTGGCTGCTCGGCGGGCCTCTAGGCTTAGGCGAGTCCCCGGCTCAGCTGGGCCTGTAGGCCCAAACCGAGCCGGGGGCTCGCCTAAGCCTAGAGGGCCGCCGAGCAGCCAGCGGCAGCCGGAGGAGGTCTCCGCTGGAGCTCAGGCCGATTTTGGGGTTTGTTTGGGAACTTCGGCCCCTATCCTCCAGCGGTGACCTTCTCCGGCTGCCGCTGGCTGCTCGGCGGGCCTCTAGGCTTAGGCGAGTCCCCGGCTCGGCTGGGCCTGTAGGCCAAACCGAGCCGGGGGCTCGCCTAAGCCTAGAGGCCGCCGAGCAGCCCAGCGCAGCCGGAGGAGGTCTCCGCTGGAGCTCAGGGCCGATTTTGGGGTGTATTTGTTTGGGAACTTCGGCCCCGATCCTCCAGCGGTGACCTTCTCCGGCTGCCGCTGGCTGCTCGCGGGCCTCTAGGCTTAGGCGAGTCCCCGGCTCGGCTGGGCCTGTAGGCCCAAACCGAGCCGGGGGCTCGCCTGAGCCTGGAGGCCCGCCGGCAGCCGGAGGACGGTCACCGCTGGAGGATCGGGGCATCTGGCCGTGTAAACACACGGGTAGCTGCGCGCGGCTCGTGCCGTTTTTTTTTTTTTTTTTTTTTTTCACGCGGCCGGCACGCGCAGCTCCCTGTGTGTTCTAACGGCCGCTTTCAAATGTCCGTCGCGCATGCGCAGTAGGGTTTTGGCGACGGACAGTTTTTAGCTTATTCTTTTATAGTATAGATTTTACCAGGACGGATACATTGAGATTTCTCTCGTTTTCAAGTATGTCCTTGATTCAAGAACATTGAATTGTTACAGTTACAGAAATACAAAGTAATACAATGCAAGATATTAAAAACAACACAAATATACAGATTAACAGAAAATAAATATGTAGGAAATATAGTCACTGTTACATGTTTACAGGCGCATTCTGTATATAGTCACTGTGTTACAGGTTTACAGGTGCATTCTGTATATAGTCACTATGTTACATGTTTACAGGTGCATTCTGTATATAGTCACTGTGTTACATGTTTACAGGCGCATTCTGTATATAGTCACTGTGTTACAGGTTTACAGGTGCATTCTGTATATAGTCACTATGTTACATGTTTACAGGTGCATTCTGTATATAGTCACTGTGTTACATGTTTACAGGCGCATTCTGTATATAGTCACTGTGTTACATGTTTACAGGTGCATTCTGTATATAGTCACTATGTTACATGTTTACAGGTGCATTCTGTATATAGTCACTGTGTTACATGTATACAGGTGCATTCTGTATATAGTCACTATGTTACATGTTTACAGGTGCATTCTGTATATAGTCCCTGTGTTACATGTTTACAGGTGCATTCTGTATATAGTCACTATGTTACATGTTTACAGGTGCATTCTGTATATAGTCACTGTGTTACATGTTTACAGGTGCATTCTGTATATAGTCACTATGTTACATGTTTACAGGTGCATTCTGTATATAGTCACTGTGTTACATGTTTACAGGTGCATTCTGTATATAGTCACTGTGTTACATGTTTACAGGTGCATTCTGTATATAGTCACTGTGTTATATGTATACAGGTGCATTCTGTATATAGTCACTGTGTTACATGTTTACAGGTGCATTCTGTATTGAGGTATGTTAGTAAGGAGCTCTTGAGTGACTTAAGACTGGGGGAAGATTTGATGGTGTCTGGGAGGTTATTCCATAATTGTGGTGCTCTGTAGGAAAATGAGGACCGAGCCACTGTCTTTATGTAGTGTGGTATTGCAAGTAAGGTGCAGGTCCTGGATCGGAGGTTATAGGATGAGGGAGCTGCTAGGGGAAGCAGTCTATTCAGGTAAGGTAACAGAAAAATGTGGTGATACTCTGCGCTTAAAAACATTGGTACCTAAGGGACTTAATCAAGATTTTGAAATTTGCCATTTTTAATAACACGAAAAAAAAAAAAGATTTTTTAGATATTTCAAAGTATAGTCAACAATTTATTAATAATAATTAATATGGCTAATTTTATTGTATTTTACGACAATATCACTTATCTAGCACTTTAAAAATACCAGTTGTTTTTTGGTATACCTTAAATATGAATTATATAGGGGTATAAATATATTTCTCAGGGAGGATAAAGCACCGTTGCACTTTAGACCACCAATATAAATTATAAGATTATTAAAATAAAAAATCATAAACAACAATAAACAATAATATAAAATAAAAAAAATAAAAAAAAAACATTTAGTAACACATAGGTCACATTAAATAATACTAAGATATATATAGTTGCATTCCGCATCGAGAAATTAAGATTATCTGGTATATTTATTCGGGTTGATAGGGTGAATTCATATACTACAACATATAATTGCGATTTATATCGAGATATAGAATTGATTGGGATAAATATTTATAGGGTTTACAATGTGATTTTATATACAATGTGATTCTATACACTATAACTTGAGGTTAAATTAACTTTAGAGACACATTTAAGAGTAAGTACCTTGTATTTTAAGGATTCTAAGAGATTGTCCCCCCCCCCTTTTTCGGGGCTGTTGTAATTGTTGAGTAAATATATGCTGTATATAACTGTAATAGTGGATATAATATCAATACATCCATAAGAGTTCTTTTATATGAATTATGCTACTGAGTCTTTTATATGAATAATGCTACTGAGCCTTTTAAGATAGATTAGGGCGCTTAATGAATACTGCCTGAGACATAAGCACTAGAGATTGAACCGCACGACAACGCTGAGTGAAACGCACCACCATCTTGGAATGCGGATCTCGCATTCTCATTGGACGGCACCCCGCGCATGCGCAGTGGAGGTTGCCGAGTTTCGAAAAACGGGCGTTCCACCATTCAATTATGCTAAGGACATCAGGGGATATAAGGACACTGCAGGATAACAAAAATCATTTACTTTTTGCCGACTGAGGAAGCGACTTGCTCGCGAAACGCGTTTTGGCGTTCGAATTTTAATTTGTTTTAATTGTTTTAAAGAAATAAATTTCCATACACCTTTATCTAAGGTCCTGAAGCTGTTATTTTATTTCCTGGAGGAACATCTTCAAACGGAGGCACTGAAGGGGAGTCCGGTATCTCCTTAATAACACCGGTGGTGCAGTATATCTAGTGTCTGATTTATGACACCTCCACATGTGAGTTGAACCATTGCATGTGTATTTTGGGGGCACAGAAGATTTAAGCATATCACACTATGTTGCCATTTTATCCCCTTTCTTTCGAGGGTTGAAGATCATATGTGAAATATGTGAAATGTGAAAAGTGAATCTACAACATAATAAGAAGATCTCCCATTCGAAAATACCCATTACTTAAGAGGGAAGCGCAGAGTATCACCACATTTTTCTGTTGCCTTGATTATTCGGTGGTTGGAGGTGAACCACCTTGTGTGTGAATTTTTGCTGCTGACTTTTGAACTGCGACTCAATTTACCAAGGACTTTTATGGTTTATGGTCTATAGTAGTATTGGTTTAATTTTTGCACTGTTCATTTCTATCTACTAGGGGGCGCCAGATACTTACTCGTTTTCTATTCAGGTAGGGTGGCAGCTTCCCAGAAATGCTCTTAAACACCAGGCTGGAAAGGTGAAGGGTGCGTCTGGAATTCCAGCGATGGCCAGTTTAACTCTTTTAACATGTCTCAATGGTGGGTCATGTAGTTACATTGTAGTGCAAAGCGGCAGAATGAGTTATAGAATGTAGTAAGTTTATGAAGGTGTTTTTGCGGGGCGGCTGCATACACTACATCTCCGTAATCAATAGCTGGCATAAGCATTTGCTGTACAATCTGCTTTCTTACCGTGGGACTCAGGCAGGATTTGTGGCGCCTAGTTTGGGGTAAAGTTTAGATGAGAGTTTTTCGATGTGGGGGCCAAAAGATAGATTTGGGTCTAACCACATACCTAGATACGTGAGAGAAGTGACTGTGGTCAGCGTGCCATTGGATTTGTCAGTATTTAAACAAGTTTGTTGTGTTTGATCCACTTTTCTACCTCTGTGAATTGTTCTTGCAGCACGGCCTCCAGCTGCGGGAGATTTGGTTTGCTGGTATAGATTACGGTGGCGTCTGCGTACATATGTACAGTTGAGGCTTTGCAGACGTTGGGCAGATCATTTATGAATATTGTGAATAGCAGGGGGCCTAGTATTGAGCCTTGGGGTACACCGCACGTGACTGGGAGCGGGAGGGAGGAGCTGCCAGAAATTGACACATATTGTGATCGGTCGGATACATATGATTGAAACCAGGTTAGCGTGCGATCACCAATGCCAGAGTTTTTAAGTCTAACAAGATGCCATGGTCTACCGTGTCAAAGGCCTCGGCAAAATCAAGGAAGATGCTCCAGTTAGGTTTCCTTGTTCCATCCCAGCCTGGATATCATTGCAGACTTTTAAAAGGGCGGTTGTAGTTGAGTGATTTGGACGAAAGCCTGATTGATCCAGGGTTAAGTAGTTCCAATTTTGATAATAATCACGTAATTGTGTGTAGACGCATTTTTCCAAGACTTTTGACATTACAGGGAGCAACAATATCGGACGTTAGTTGGATACCAAAGTACTGTCACCACTTTTATGGATAGGTACCACTCTTGCAGTCTTCCAGAGCTTGGGTATGTATCCAGTCGCCAGTGACTCATTTATTAGGGTTGCGACAGGATTTGCAATTGCTGGCGCACTGATTTTCAGCAGCATTGCTGGTATTTGATCAGGTCCAGACTGGTATTTCAATTTTTGCTTACGGAGAAGTTTAGTAACGACACTGACAGGCACTGGTCTAAAACTAAATTCCTGTCTGATACAGGGAATTTGCACAGTTGGGGGGGCCTGACCTGCATGAGGCCTCTCTGATTGCATGTCATTTCCTAGCTTGGCAATCAAAGTGGTGGCGCATCCAACAAAATAATCATTAAAGGCATTTGCTACATCTAGGGGGTGTTGCAGGGTATGGTTGTTTACTTTGACAGCAACTGTCTGGGAGTGGACTGGGGGTGCTTGTATGTTACTTATGGTTCTCCAAAAGTTTCTAGAGTTTGATATGTTATTGTTTAGATTTTCATTGAAGTAATGGGCTTTGGCCATTTTTGTTTGTTTTGTGCATTCATTCTGGCATTTTCGGTATTCGTAGTGATCGTTCATGGAACCAGTACTCTTGAAATTTGACCACAGTGAATCTGTGAATATAGGACGACATGGTCTACCCCTGCATTCTTCCACAATACCACAGAGGGGTTACTGTATGATGATACTTGCTGGCCTGGCACCAAAGGCACAATATCTGGGTGCACTGCCACTGACGCCTGTATCAGATTCATATCCTCAGAGGGGTTACGGTGTGATGACACTGTTGGGGACGCTAAAGGACCAATTTTGAAGCACCTATTGTTACTTTCATCCAAAGCCTGCATAAGTTTCACAATAATTTAGCCAAAAAAATCTGTAAACTTGTTCTGCGTGTACGAAAATGTGTCCTCTTTTCATACAGACTGCCGCCCCAAGCAGTTGTTTATGGATAGATTAAAGGAAAAGCATTTACCGTCATTTGAAACGTCATTTTTTTGTTTTTAAGTGTTTCTATACATCCTAGAAATCCGCCACTTCACGGGCAGGTTATGGGGACCTCCTAGGCACGATATTTGAAGGAATTTTTCGTTTTTATTTTTAACCCTTATTTCATGGAAAACTCACTGTCCGTTTAAAAACTTTTTTTTACTTTTTGTCCTTGTTTCCTGTCCCCCAGGGCACTACCTGGACCCCCATACACCTTTTATGGCAAATATCTAGCATATATGCCCTCTTGGAGGGCACTCTAAAAACCGAATTTTCAGCCCCATTGACTTGCATTGAGTTCGAGTTCGGGTTCGGAACCGAACATTTGGGAAGTTCAGGTTCGGGCCCGAACCGAACTCGGGGGGTGTTCGGCTCATCCCTAGTAAGCAGACCATAAGGTCTTGCCAAATATTAAAGAATTTTTGAACTCTGGACTCCTTGTCCAGACTCGCCTGCACCCAGTCATGTTGGAATATGGCATAGAAGCGGGAATAAAACATACCAAAAGTAGGGGTTGTAGGGAATATCCAGTGTCCCAGAATGGCCTTTTTTGCTACAGCTGAAAGAAGTCTCAAAAGTACCTTTCGCGCACTGGGCATAGCATATAGTTCAGTACAAGGGAGAATGTTGAATAAAGCCCAGTCCGGGGAAGAGGGCACACGGAGCCTCAGGACCTGTGTCCCAAAATGTCGGATCGAGTCCCAGAAAAGGGCAAAACCGGGCAGGACCATAGACAGTGAAACGAGTTTGCATTGGGATGATGGCATTTCAAACAGTGACCAGAAAAAAATGTTTTTTAAAAGAAACTTGAGGTTTTTTTGGTAGAACCCCCCTTTCCCCCCCACTTCGGATTTTTGGAAAATTGTAAAACACATGTTTTGTTTTTTTTTAAGTAGAAAATAAGTGCCAAATTTCACACCTGTAACATCTTTGGTTTTTGAAATATAGGTATACTGATAAAAGTATTCACATCCCTTTCCCCCACCCACTTAACTGGATTTTCGGAAAATGGTAAAACATGTTTTTTTTGCACGAAGATTGTAAATATCGAATTTCACACCTGTAATATCATTGTTTTTTTAAATATAGGTATAGTGATAAAGGTAGTCATCCCCCTTTTTGCACCCCCACTGGATTTTTGGAAAATGGTAAAATATGTTGTCACGGAAAGGCCCAACAACCCCAGCCAGGGGCAGTTCACCGTCACAGTTATGGCCATGGACACTTAGGTGCTGTGGCACCCGCAGAGTTTTGATTTCTTTTAATAGATGTAATTTGTGTGTGGCGTAATAAAAATGTCCCCGTGTGTTGTGCAATGTAATTCCCTTTGTCTGCCTTGCCCGTCGCCATTTTCCCAGGGCCTCGTGGATCCGGTCAGAATGATCGGATCGGGAAATGGCCGATTCGGACCATCCGGTCGAATCGCAAAATGGTCGATTCGGACCATCCGGTCCGAATCGGCAACTCCCCGATTCGTAACCACCAATGCGGATCGGGGCCCGGGTGCCTCCTGCCAGCGAGGGCCAATGGGTCATGTATGGGCGGGCAGGGATTCCCATTGTATTCATAAGTGTAAAGTTTATAAATGTCTGTGATGTGAATAATAAAGTCAGATTTACCAGTGCATCCAGCCTCGCCTGATGACTTTTATTCTCCGCCGCATTATACTGTCTGAGCACCCCACGAGGTCTCAGGGTGCGGTGTCCAGCTTACGTTCCGAGCAGTTCGAGGTGAGATCCGAACCGAACCGAGCGCCCTGTGCCTGCATTTCGCATCAGGACAGGGGCGCAGCGTATGACCGCCGGTTCTAAGAACACTCGACCGGGATCCGAACCGAAGGCGCGGCCCGCGTACCGCGCTTCGGTATACCCCGTGAGGAGCGATCCGATCCGAGGAATCACCCGATCCTGAAAATCCGAATATTCGACAGATCCGAATATTCAACAGATCCGAATATCCAACAGATCCGAAAAGTCCTCCGTTGAAAGATCCGAATATTTCCCCGCGGCAGATCCGATCCCTGAATTCGGCCGGCCGCTCCGCAGACGTCCCCACACCCACCAGGTCAGTGAACCAGCTGCTCGAGATGCTGAGCACCGTGGTGCTCAGTGGTCGGGCTGGTTCGGCACAGGGGTCCCCTCCACCGCCCGCATAACCCTTTCCTAGGGTCACTCCAGGCCGCATGAGACGCCGAGTGCGCGTCACTCGGTAGTCGGGCCAGCGGTAAGCGCCGGGGGCACGCAGATAGAGCACACCCGCAGGCGGACAACATCCCATTCCGTCATACTGGTGGCAGCGGTGGGATAAGCTCTCTGCAGACCCCTAGGAGACCCTCACTATGCCCGGGTACGGGACCTACAAGCGGGACGTCCTGCGTGGGATGCTGGAGAATCGGGGGGGCACCCCGGGCTCCAAGAGTCGGGAGGCCATGATGGAGGAGCTACGGAGGCTGGATCAAGAAGAGGCGGCGTCCGCAGTGTTACCCGCTGACATCGCGCCAGCACCCGTCCCCGCCGAGCCCGAAGAAAGCGATTTCCATCGGAAGGTGCGGGAGTGGGCCGTTATGTATGGAACGGCCCCATCGGAGGCCGTCATGCAGAGCCTGATCCGGGAGGTCAGCCAAGAAGAGGAGCGGGAAAAGGAGCGGGCGCACGAGCTGCGGCCGGAGGAGGTGCGGGGCCGACGGAACAGCAGCCCTCACTCAGACCGTGCCGCCGGGCGCAAAGTGCCTTTTCAGGCGTTCAAGGAATTCCGAGAGGCAGAAGAGGAGATAGAGAGCTATCTCCAGGACTTTGAGCGCCTGTGCCAAGTGCACGAAGTGCACCGTGCCGACTGGGTGAGGATTCTGGCATGTAAGCTGACCGGTCTGGCCGCCGAGGCCTACCGCACGGTGCCGGACGAAGAGGCCACCAGTTATAAGCACGTGAAGCAGGCGTTGCTGAGCAGGTTCGCTGTGACCCCGGAAGCCAGCCAGGTGAAGTTCAGGAACTCACGCCGGCCCAATGGCGCTACCCACGTCGAGTGGGCCCATCGGTTGCAGAGGGACTTACGCACCTGGTTCTCGGGTAGCAGAGCGGAGATGGTAACTGAAATCATCCAGCTGTTACTGCTCGAGCAGTTCTTCGAGCACACCCCCTCCGCTATCCGGGAGTGGGTGCGTGATAAGAAGCCCCAAACAGTGCAGCAAGCGGCCATTTGGGCCGACGAGTATACGGACACTCGGAAGGTTTCCGTGGGGAGCGATCCCTGCCCTTCCGCCCAGCTCTACCAGCTCCACCACCACCCCCAACACCGGTAGTTCGGACACCGGCAGCACGACCCCCCAGCCCAGTCGGCCCAACAACTTGGCCAATGTCCGATGTTATGGGTGTAACCAAGATGGGCACTACAAACAGTATTGCCCCAACCGTCCGGAGCTGACCCGACCGCCCGCCAGATCATCGTCGTCCGCCCATTGTTGCGACACCGAGACCCCGTGGCCGGAGGCCCCGGAGGAATGGGAGCGGCTACATGAGGCAGACCCCGTGCAAGCCGCCGCGGACGACAACCGTCATCACCACCGTCAGGCGGTGTGGATCAACGGGCGCGCCGCTGAGGGGCTGCGGGACTCCGGGGCTACCATTACCCTGGTACGGCCCCACTTGTTTCCGCCGAACGACCGTCTGCACAACACCATTGCAGTACGGGTGGCCGGAGGAAAGGTTCTCCGGCTTGAGACGGCCCGGGTACATCTGGACTGGGGGACTGGGGAGAAAGTGGTGAGGGTGGGGTTGCTGAAGCAACTGCCGGCCGAGGTGCTTCTTGGCAACGATCTGGGGAAGCTGGTCTCTTCTTACTCCACAGATGCGGCCACCCCAGTAACCACTAGGCAGCAGAGTCAACGCCACGACAGGGGCACTCCGATCGGGACCCAGGTGAGATCCCAACCACGACCTCCCCGACCTCCCCGACCTCCCCGACCTCCTCGACCCCCCATACCCCGACAAGTCCCGGCCCTTCCCGTCCCACCTGATCTTCCGTCCCCATGGAGCTCCCCGGAGACGCTTCATCACCAGACCCAGACCGATCCCATGTTACAGTGCTACCGGAATCGGGCCGGACGAGGCCTCGACGATAAGAGAAATGACAGGATAGAGTGGGAGGATGGGCTTCTCTATAGGTACACCACGAGGGAGGGGTCCAAGAAGAAGCAGGTGCCCCAGAAGCAGTTGGTAGTTCCCCAGGGCCCTAGACAGGAACTGTTGCGCTTGGCTCATGACATCCCCCTTGCAGGTCACCTAGGGCAGAAGAAAACCCGGCACAGGTTGGCGCGCGCGTTTTTCTGGCCCCGCCTCAGCGAAGATACCCGCGAGTATTGCCGCACCTGCCCAGTTTGCCAAAAAACTGGGAAGGCCGGGGATCACCCGAAAGCGCCCCTGCGCCCCATGCCATCATTCAGGAGCCCTTTAGCCGGGTGGCGGTCGACATCATTGGGCCGTTGCCATGGCCCAGTGCCACCGGTAAGAGGTACATCCTTACCGTGGTGGATTATGCCACCCGGTACCCCGAGGCTGTGGCATGGCCAACATCCAGGCGGACACCGTAGCGGACGCGCTCCTACAGGTGTTCACGAGGGTGGGGTTTCCCCGGGAAATCCTATCCGATCAGGGTACCCAGTTCACCGCTGAGCTCACCCAGCAGCTCTGGCGTCTCTGTGGTGTTAGGGTGCTGCACAGCGCCCCGTATCACCCCCAGACAAATGGGCTGTGCGAGCGGTTTAATGGGACACTGAAGCAGCTCATCCGGGCCTTTGTGCATGAAAGCAAGGATTGGGAGAAGTATCTTCCCCACCTGTTGTTCGCCTACCGGGAGGTTCCTCAGGAATCCACCGGATACTCCCCCTTTGAGCTGCTATATGGGCGCCAGGTGAGAGGACCCTTGGACCTGGTTAGGGCTCAGTGGGAGGGGGTACAGGAGGAGGATGGGGTTCCTGTGTTGGGTTATGTCTTGAAGCTCCGGGAGCGCTTGGCAGAACTCGCGGGGTTCGTACAGGAGAACATGGAGACGGCCCAGGCTCAGCAGAAGGCGTGGTACGACCGCGCTGCTTGCAGTCGCTCGTTCCTGGTGGGGCAGAAGGTTCTGGTGCTGAAGCCACAGCGGCAGAACAAGCTGCAGGCGGCCTGGCAAGGTCCCTACAAGGTGGTAACCCAGCTGGGGGATACCACCTATGTGGTTGTTAGCTGCGCAGACACCAGAATCCAGCGGACGTTCCACGTCAATATGCTGAAGGCCTACCATGAGCGGCCAGAGACGGTGGACGCCATATGCGCGCCGGCTGCCGAAGAGACGGAACTATTCCCGTTGGTGGAACTTCCGGGGGTAGCCAAGCAGCCTTCCGGGGTGGATCAGGTGCAGCTGGGGGAGGAGTTAGGGGCCGAGAAGCAGGCGCAGGCGCGGCAGCTGCTTCACGATTACCCGGGGGTTTTCTCGGCTCTTCCGGGATACACTGACCGGGCCATCCATCAAGTGGACACGCCCGGTCAGAGACCCCTTCGGCAACCGGCATACCGACTCCCGGAAGCGGTCCGCGAGTCCATGCGGGCCGAGATCCGGGAGATGTTGGAGCTGGGGGTCATCGAACCGTCGGCCAGCCCCTGGGCGTCGCCCGTGGTCCTGGTGCCCAAGAAGGACGGTACCACCAGGTTCTGCGATCGACTATCGGCGGATAAACGACTGTACCATTACAGACGCTTATCCCATGCCCCGAGTCGACGAGTTGCTAGACCAGATCTCCCGGGGTCATTTTCTGACCACGGTCGATCTGTGCAAGGGGTATTGGCAGATTCCCCTTGCCGAGGAGGCGACCCCGAAGTCGGCCTTCATCACCCCATTCGGCTTGTACCAATTTCGAGTCATGCCGTTCGGGATGAAGAACACCCCTGCTACCTTCCAGCGGTTAATCGATCGCCTCCTCGATGGCCTCCAGGGGTTTGCGTGCGCATACCTGGATGACATAGCCATCTATAGCCAGACCTGGGAGGAACACCTGGACCATGTAGGGACAGTCCTGGGCCGGATTAGAGACGCCAACCTGACCCTGAAGCCGGAGAAGTGTAAAGTAGGGATGGCCGAAGTACAGTACTTGGGCCACCGGGTGGGGTGCGGGATACAACGGCCAGAGCCTGCCAAGATAGAAGCCATCCTAGACTGGCCCACCCCTGTGACCAAGACCCAGGTCCTCGCCTTCCTGGGCACCGCGGGGTACTACAGGAAATTCGTACCCCATTACAGTGACCTGGCCAAACCCCTGACTGACTTGACGAAGAAATCCCTACCTCGCCAAGTCCTGTGGTCCCCAGAGTGCAAACAGGCCTTCCGGCAACTGAAGGCCGCCCTGACCCAAGCCCCCTGCTAGCAGCTCCCAACTATAACAAACGTTTTGTTGTCCATACAGACGTGTCCATGTTCGGACTGGGAGCTGTCCTAAGCCAAGTGGGGGACGACGGGGGGGATCACCCAGTGGCGTACATCAGTCGGAAGCTGTTGCCATGAGAGGTGGGGTATGCTGCCGTGGAGAAGGAGTGCCTGGCCTTGGTCTGGGCCCTACTGAAGCTCCAACCTTATGTCTACGGTCGGTCCTTCACCGTGATGACCGACCATAACCCCCTGGTGTGACTCAACCGCGTGGCGGGGGAGAATGGCCGCCTGTTGCGGTGGAGCCTGGCTCTCCAACCCTTCAACTTTACCATTCAGTACCGGCCTGGGTCGCAAAACGGTAACGCAGATGGGTTATCGCGGCAGTCGGCCCGGGAACCAGGGGATTGGGGAGCCCCGACTACCCCGGTACGACCCGTTGGGGTCCAACCGGGTGCGTCGGACCTTGGGGAGGGGGAGGAGTGTCACGGAAAGGCCCAACAACCCCAGCCAGGGGCAGTTCACCGTGACAGTTATGGCCATGGACACTTGGGTGCTGTGGCACCCGCAGAGTTTTGAGTTCTTTTAATAGATGTAATTTGTGTGTGGCATAATAAAAATGTCCCCGTGTGTTGTGCAATGTAATTCCCTTTGTCTGCCTTGCCCGTCGCCATTTTCCCAGGGCCTCGTGGATCCGGTCAGAATGATCGGATCGGGAAATGGCCGATTCGGACCATCCGGTCGAATCGCAACTCCCCGATTCGTAACCACCAATGCGGATCGGGGCCCGGGTGCCTCCTGCCAGCGAGGGCCAATGGGTCATGTATGGGCGGGCAGGGATTCCCATTGTATTCATAAGTGTGTAAAGTTTATAAATGTCTGTGATGTGAATAATAAAGTCAGATTTACCAGTGCATCCAGCCTCGCCTGATGACTTTTATTCTCCGCCGCATTATACTGTCTGAGCACCCCACGAGGTCTCAGGGTGCGGTGTCCAGCTACGTTCCGAGCAGTTCGAGGTGAGATCCGAACCGAACCGAGCGCCCTGTGCCTGCATTTCGCATCAGGACAGGGGCGCAGCGTATGACCGCCGGTTCTAAGAACACTCGACCGGGATCCGAACCGAAGGCGCGGACCGCGTACCGCGTTTCGGTATACCCCATGAGGAGCGATCCGATCCGAGGAATCACCCGATCCTGAAAATCCGAATATTCGACGGATCCGAATATTCAACAGATCCGAAAAGTCCAACAGATCCGAAAAGTCCTCCGTTGAAAGATCCGAATATTTCCCCGCGGCAGATCCGATCCCTGAATTCGGCCGGCCGCTCCGCAGACGTCCCCACACCCGCCAGGTCAGTGAACCAGCTGCTCGAGACGCTGAGCACCGTGGTGCTCAGTGGTCGGGCTGGTTCGGCACAGGGGTCCCCTCCACCGCCCGCATAACCCTTTCCTAGGGTCACTCCAGGCCGCATGAGACGCCGAGTGCGCGTCACTCGGTAGTCGGGCCAGCGGTAAGCGCCGGGGGGCACGCAGATAGAGCACACCCGCAGGTGGACAACATCCCATTCCGTCATATATGTGTTGTTTTATTTTCAAGACGAATCTAAATACCAATTTTCACGTCTGTAACATCTTCTGTTTTTGAGATATAGGTATCCTGTTGAAAAGTATTCACCCCCTTTTTTCACCCACCACGTGGGATTCTTGGAAAATGGTAAAACATGTGTTTTTTTCATTTTTCAAGAAGATTGTAAGTGCCAGATTTCACACCTGTAACATCTTTGGTTTTTGGAAATATAGGTATACTGATAAAAGTATTCAACTCCCCTTTTTCCCCCTCCCACTGGATTTTTGGAAAATGGTAAAATGGGGTTTTTTTTGCTTCTCAAGACAAATCTAAATACCAATTTTCACATCTGTAGCATCTTCTTTTTTTGAGCTATAGGTATCCTGTTTAAAATATTCAACCCCCTTTTTCACCCCCGTAGGGGAGGAGTTTCCAAAAATCCTTGCTTAGTGGGTGCCCACATCACAAAAACAGTGCACCTTCAAAATTTCACGTTACTAGGTTAAACGGTTTCAGCTGGGCGTTGATGAGTCAGTCAGTCAGGACTTTCGCATTTATGATAAAAGTATTCAACCCCCCTTTTTGCCCCCCCAAGGAATTTTCAGAAAATGATAAAATACTTGTTTTTTTATTTGTCAAGATGAATCTATATACCGATTTTCACGTCCGTACCATCTTTTGTTTTTAAGATATAGGTACCCTGTTTAAAATATTTTAAATATTCAACCCCCTTTATTTGCCCCCCCAGTTGAATTTTTTAAAAATGATAAATTATGTGTTTTTTTTATTTTTCAAGAAGAATCTAAATACCGATTTTCACATCTGTAACATCTTCTGTTTTTGAGCTATAGGTATCGTGTTTAAAATATTCAACCCCCTTTTTCACCCCTTTAGGGGCGGAGTTTCCAAAAATCCTTCTGTCACGGAATGGCCCAGCACCCTCAGCCAGGGGCGGTTCATAGTGGCAGTTATATCCATAGACACTTAGGTGCTGTGGCGCCCACGGGGTTTCGAGTATTTTATTTAGATGTGGATTTGTGTGTGGTGTAATAAAGTGTCCCCTTTTGTGTATTGTGAAATGTAAATCCCTTTGTATGCCTTGCTCGCCGCCATTTTCCCGGTGCCTCGTGGATCCGGTCAGAATGATCGGATCGGGAAATGGCCGATTCGGACCATCCGGTCGAATCGTAAAATGGTCGATTCGGATCATCCGGTCCGAATCGGCAACTCCCCGATTCGTAACTGCCAATACGGATCGGGGCCCGGGTGCCTCCTGCCAGCGAGGGCCAATGGGTCTTGTGTGGGCGGGCAGGGATTCCCATTGTTCTCATATTTGTGTAAAGTTTATAAGTATATGTGATGTGTAAGAATAAAGTCAGATTTTCTAGTGCATCCAGCCTCGCCTGATGACTGTTATTTTCGACCGTATTTGCTGGGGATCCCGCGCGGTCTCAGAGTACGGTTCCGAACCGAACCACCTTAAGATCCGAACCGAATACTCTGCGCCTGCATCCCGCATCAGGGCAGAGGTGCATGGGTCGGGCATCGACCGTCAGAATAATCGACCGAGGTGAGATCCGATCCGAAGGCGCGGACCGCGGACCGCGCTTCGGTATATCGAGTGATCAGCGATAAGATCCGAATATTCACCCGATCCCGTAAGATCCGAAGATTCATCCGTAAGATCCGAAAAGTCCTCCGCTCAAAGATCCGAGTATTCCTCCGCGGGAGATCCGATCCCCGTAACCGCACGGCCGCTCCACAGACGTCCCCACACCCACAAGGTCAGTGAACCAGCTGCTCGAGACGCTGAGTACCGTGGCTGAGCGCCGTGCCTGCATCTGCAAGGAGACTCTACCGAACCGCGGATCGCCACGCAGACCGTCTCCAGCCCTTCAATGGTCAGTAGATCCGCTGCTCGAGACGCCGAGTGCCGTGCCACTCGGTAGTCGGGCGGATTTCCACCGTGGGTGCCCCATCTACTCTACAGATCTCCACCGCCACGTAGTCCTCTACCCAAGCCGCTCGAGACGCCGGGTGCCGTGCCACTCGGTAGTCGGGCTTGGCAACACCAACGAGGGGGTCAGATAGAGCAGGACCGCAGGCGGATACGCCCATTCCGTCATACCTTCCTTAGTGGGTGCCCACATCATAAAAACAGTATAAATAATTACATCGAAGAGAGGTGCTTCCCCGCAGTGTGTGGATTCATATGCTGCATTAATTATACTGCAGAGAGGTGCTTCCCAGCAGTGTGTGGATTCATATGCTGCATTAATTATACTGCAGAGAGGCGCTTCCCAGCAGTGTGTGGATTCATATGCTGCATTAATTATACTGCAGAGAGGTGCTTCCCAGCAGTGTGTGGATTCATATGCTGCATTAATTATACCGCAGAGAGGAGCTTCCCAGCAGTGTGTGGATTCATATGATGCATTAATTATACTGCAGAGAGGTGCTTCCCAGCAGTGTGTGGATTCATATGCTGCATTAATTATACCGCAGAGAGGTGCTTCCCAGCAGTGTGTGGATTCATATACTGCATTAATTATACTGCAGAGAAGTGCTTCCCAGCAGTGTGTGGATTCATATGCTGCATTAATTATACTGCAGAGAGGCGCTTCCCAGCAGTGTGTGGATTCATATGATGCATTAATTATACTGCAGAGAGGTGCTTCCCAGCAGTGTGTGGATTCATATGCTGCATTAATTATACTGCAGAGAGGTGCTTCCCAGCAGTGTGAGGATTCATATACTGCATTAATTATACTGCAGAGAAGTGCTTCCCAGCAGTGTGTGGATTCATATGCTGCATTAATTATACTGCAGAGAGGCGCTTCCCAGCAGTGTGTGGATTCATATGATGCATTAATTATACTGCAGAGAGGCGCTTCCCAGCAGTGTGTGGATTCATATGCTGCATTAATTATACCGCAGAGAGGCGCTTCCCAGCAGGGTGTGGATTCATATGCTGCATTAATTATACCGCAGAGAGGCGCTTCCCAGCAGTGTGTGGATTCATATGCTGCATTAATTATACTGCAGAGAGGCGCTTCCCAGCAGTGTGTGGATTCATATGCTGCATTAATTATACCGCAGAGAGGCGCTTCCCAGCAGTGTGTTTATTCATATGCTGCATTAATTATACCGCAGAGAGGCGCTTCCCAGCAGTGTGCGGATTCATATGCTGCATTAATTATACTGCAGAGAGGCGCTTCCCAGCAGTGTGTGGATTCTTATGCTGCATTAATTATACTGCAGAGAGGCGCTTCCCAGCAGTGTGTGGATTCATATGCTGCATTAATTATACTGCAGAGAGGTGCTTCCCAGCAGTGTGTGGATTCATATGCTGCATTAATTATACTGCAGAGAGGCGCTTCCCAGCAGTGTGCGGATTCATACGCTGCATTAATTATACTGCAGAGAGGAGCTTACCAGCAGTGTGTGGATTCATATGCTGCATTAATTATACTGCAGAGAGGCGCTTCCCAGCAGTGTGTGGATTCATATGCTGCATTAATTATACCGCAGAGAGGTTCTTCCCAGCAGTGTGTGGATTCATATGCTGCATTAATTATACTGCAGAGAGGCGCTTCCCAGCAGTGTGTGGATTCATATGCTGCATTAATTATACGCAGAGAGGCGCTTCCCAGCAGTGTGTGGATTCATATGCTGCATTAATTATCCCGCAGAGAGGTTCTTCCCAGCAGTGTGTGGATTCATATGCTGCATTAATTATACAGCAGAGAGGTTCTTCCCAGCAGTGTGTGGATTCATATGCTGCATTAATTATACTGCAGAGAGGCGCTTCCCAGCAGTGTGTGGATTCATATGCTGCATTAATTATACCGCAGAGAGGTGCTTCCCAGCAGGGTGTGGATTCATATGCTGCATTAATTATACTGCAGAGAGATGCTTCCCCGCAGTGTGTGGATTCATATGCTGCATTAATTATACTGCAGAGAGGCGCTTCCCAGCCGTGTGTGGATTCATATGCTGCATTAATTATACTGCAGAGAGGTGCTTCCCAGCAGTGTGTGGATTCATATGCTGCATTAATTATACTGCAGAGAGGCGCTTCCCAGCAGTGTGTGTATTCATATGCTGCATTAATTATACTGTAGAGAGGTGCTTCCCAGCAGTGTGTGGATTCATATGCTGCATTAATTATACTGCAGAGAGGTGCTTCCCAGCAGTGTGTGGATTCATATGATGCATTAATTATACTGCAGAGAGGCGCTTCCCAGCAGTGTGTGGATTCATATGCTGCATTAATTATACTGTAGAGAGGTGCTTCCCAGCAGTGTGTGGATTCATATGCTGCATTAATTATACTGCAGAGAGGTGCTTCCAGCAGTGTGTGGATTCATATGCTGCATTAATTATACTGCAGAGAGGCGCTTCCCAGCAGTGTGTGGATTCATATGCTGCATTAATTATACTGCAGAGAGATGCTTCCCAGCAGTGTGTGGATTCATATGCTGCATTAATTATACTGCAGAGAGGTGCTTCCCAGCAGTGTGTGGATTCATATGCTGCATTAATTATACCGCAGAGAGGCGCTTCCCAGCAGTGTGTGGATTCATATGCTGCATTAATTATACTGCAGAGAGGTGCTTCCCAGCAGTGTGTGGATTCATATGCTGCATTAATTATACTGCAGAGAGGCGCTTCCCAGCAGTGTGTGGATTCATATGCTGCATCAATTATACTGCAGAGAGGTGCTTCCCAGCAGTGTGCGTATTCATATGCTGCATTAATTATACTGCAGAGAGGTGCTTCCCAGCAGTGTGTGGATTCATATGTTGCATTAATTATACCGCAGAGAGGTGCTTGCCAGCAGTGTGTGGATTCATATGCTGCATTAATTATACTGCAGAGAGGTGCTTCCCAGCAGTGTGTGGATTCATATGCTGCATTAATTATACTGCAGAGAGGTGCTTCCCAGCAGTGTGTGGATTCATATGTTGCATTAATTATACCGCAGAGAGGTGCTTGCCAGCAGTGTGTGGATTCATATGCTGCATTAATTATACCGCAGAGAGGTGCTTCCCAGCAGTGTGTGGATTCATATGCTGCATTAATTATACTGCAGAGAGACGCTTCCCAGCAGTGTGTGGATTCATATGCTGCATTAATTATACCGCAGAGAGGTGCTTCCCAACAGTGTGTGGATTCATATGCTGCATTAATTATACTGCAGAGAGGTGCTTCCCAGCAGTGTGTGGATTCATATGCTGCATTAATTATACTGCAGAGAGACGCTTCCCAGCAGTGTGTGGATTCATATGCTGCATTAATTATACTGCAGAGAGGCGCTTCCCAGCAGTGTGTGGATTCATATGCTGCATTAATTATACCGCAGAGAGGCGCTTCCCAACAGTGTGTGGATTCATATACTGCATTAATTATAACACAGAGAGGCACTTCCCCGGCCCCGCAGTGTGCGGATTCATATGCTGCATTAACCACTTGGCTGCTAAGGACGCGCTCAGCGCCTCCTGCATGCCAACTTGCCAAGTGCTCCTCCTGTGCTATTGATGCGCTGAGCGCGTCCCTAGCACAGGAGGCAGGCAGCAATCAGCCGGGATTCCTGCCGATTGCTGCGCCCCCAGGTGGGGGCCGGATCCTGATTCGGCAAAGAAAGGACACAATCCTCTCCCGGAGCTGGCTGATATCTTGGATGTCGGCAAAGCTTCCGGGATCTCCCCCTGACGACTGGCGTCATCGTGCATAGCGCAAGGATGTCGGTTCTTAAGTTATCCCCTAACTGCGACCAATGGTGGACATAGGGGGTTCATTCTAACCCCCTATCTCCCGATCTGCGGCAGTTATCGGTTAATGTTTGGTATCATTGGATCGACCAGAGCATGGCCTTTCCAACGATACCAAACATGACAATGTTAAAAATTATAAAAAATAAAAATATAATAAAAAAATATTTTAAAAAAATAAACAGTTTTTTTTTTGTTTTTTTAATGCAGCAATATTGTTGCCATTTCAATTATAATGTGAACAATGATGCTGCACTATGATGATTTTTGTATGGGGTGCGTTTGTTAAAAATAGTGTAATATTCACCCAAAAAAAATGTAACAAGTCCCCATTTCAATTTTTTTTAACAAGCGCAACTCATATAAAATATAACCGCAAACACTCGCATGTTAAAATGTGAAAAAAAACACTTGACACCTTGTAAAACATTGAAAATTCAAATTTTATTGCATTTTTTGTTCTAATATACAGACAGGACATGACGTATACATATGATAATGATATATTATGAATCTGCCGAGTCTGCCGGAAAGAACGATATATAACATGTCTGGGTCATATAATAAAATAAGGCTTCAAAACGCATTTAAACATGATGAGCGAAACCGTTAAAAATGAGCTGAGCAGCACAGAGGTGTGAAAAGCCTCAGCATCGAAAGGGTTAATTTTTTTTAATCTATTTTAAATCATTTTATTTGTTGTTTTTTTTTCGTTTCAGATAATTTTTATCAACTATTTTTACGTTTTAAAACCTTTTGTTCTGGTTTTTATTTTTAAAGTCAGGTCATTTGGGTCAGTTTTTGCGTTTTTTAAATCATTTTGTTCATTTTTTTTGTTCCTTTCATACCATTTTAATATGATTAAATAAATTAGTGAAATGCATATTCATAAGAAAAAAAGGATTAATAAAAAAAAATGATAGAATCGACAGAATTAGGCTAGGGTCAAACGAAAGCATTTTTACACGCGAACGTAAAGAAGTGCGTCCGAACGCATTGAAGTATTTTTTCATGGAATTCGCGAAAACGGTCATACGATGCGCATTTTCATGCGTGATGTTTTACGAATCCAAACCAGGAAACTTTGGGTGTCTTTACGTTATGTTGGCCGGACACGAGCAGGGTCTGACGTCTCCAAATCACACACACACACACCGCTATGTGGACGTAGCGCACTCTGTACGTCCGTACTAGCGGTTCTGCGTTCTCGAAAAAATGTGTTCGTTTTCCACTTGCGTTGCGCGGCCGGACTTTCGTGCGACCGTACTTCGTATATTGTCTGTCATTTGCTGCTAGTGCGGCCGTAATTAAGTGTGCCTAAACGCACGTTAAAAGTGCGCTCGTCTGACCCCAGCCTTATCATATCGGCAGAAATATCGGATCCGAAAAACAAACCAACAAATAATTAATTCTATAATTATAAAGTACTATTATTATATTATAAACCATTAGTTTTAGTTTACGTCAAAACGAATAGACACTTTGAAACGAGGAGAACAGACGTTCCGAAAAACACGAAAATTTCCGAAATCACGAACAAAAAGTCCATACAAAAAATGAGCAGACCCGAAAACACGAAAGTGACCGACATTCCGAAAAAAAGTCGATACGAAAAACGAGCCAAAATGAACCGAACCGAAACAGAAATCGAACGAACCGAACCGAACCGAACCGAAAAAAAAAAAACGGTGCACAAGTCTACTCGTTTCGGGGAAATATTATTTCGACCGTTGCCTGCCGATGGGGTGCTCCATCTCCTGCCACTATTTCGAGCTGTTCGCGACGTTCGTGGAGTGGGTGGTGCGACAGCGAGCAGGTGCGAACTCCGTAGTACATTACCTGGACGACTTTCTATTTGTGGGTCCTGGGGAGTCTACGGTTTGCGCGGAGTTGCTCGGGGCATTCCGGGAGGTTGCAGTGGATTTTGGTATACCTTTGGTGGAGGAGAAGACCGAGGTGCCCTGTAGCCGTTTGTCATTTCTGGGGATCGGTAGAGAGGGTTTTCCGCTTGCCGGCTGATAAGATTGAGGTGTTGCAGTGCTTGGTGGTGCGGGCCTTGGGCGCGGAAAAATTGCGGCTACAGGAATTGCAGTCGCTGTTGGGTCACTTGGCCTTCGCGTGCCGGGTGATGCCGATAGGTAGGGTGTTCTGTCGCCGGCTGTCCTTGGCAACAGCGGGCGTCAAGATGCCGCATCATTTTGTCCGCGTCACTCGATCATTGAAAGAGGACCTGGAGGTGTGGCGCAAGTTTTTGGCCGAGTACAATAGGTGTACCTACTGGCGGGAAGAGGAATTGGACAACGGTTCCCTGGAACTGTTCACGGACACTTCAGGCTCAGGTGGGTTTGTGGCCTACTTTCAGGGGTCCTGGTGTGTCCAGGCCTGGCCACGGGAATGGGCTGCTTCCGCCTTGGTGCGGAACCTGACCTTCTTGGAACTCTTTCCGATCATGGTGGTGCTGGAATTGTGGGGCGAGTGGTTGGCGAATCGGCGAGTGATTTTTAGGACCGATAACATGGGTGTGGTGCACGTGGTGAACCGCTCATCTTCTTGTGCGGCTCCGGTTTTGGCATTGCTGCGCCATTTGGTTTTGCGCTGTCTTGAATACAACATCTTTGTCAGGGCAGTGCATGTACCGGGCGTGGTCAATGTAATCGCTGACTCTCTCTCCCGGTTACAGTGGGACTGTTTTTGGCAGGCGGCTCCACGGGCGTCCGCGACAGCGACGGCTTTCCCTTCATGGCTGTGGAACCTCATTTCGCCAGTCTGAGGAGGATGGTGGACGGCGCTTTGGCAGAGGTGACCTGGCGGTCCTACACGCAGGTCTGGCTGGATTGGGCATTGGTGGCGGAGAAGGAGAAGGGTTGGTTGGCCACCGAGGATCGGCGGTGGGCAACACTGGTTTTTGTTTTGGATTTACAGGAGCGGGGGCACTCGGGAGCGGCAGCGCAGAAGGCTTTGTTGGTCCTGTCCTTTTTGTGCCGATTGATGGGGTGGGAGGATGTCGGTCGGGATTTTTAGTTGTGGAAGGCGGTGGCGGGATGGCGCCGGGGCAGGGCTCCAGATCGTCGCAGGCCGGTATCAGAAGAATTGTTTTTCGGTCTGTTACGGATCTTGCCAGAAATCAGTTTTTCGAGCTACGAGGTGGCGCTTCTTTTTCTTTTTGTTTCTATGGGGTGTTCCGGGTGGGGGAATTAGTAGTGCGTAGTTCCGGGGTGGAGTCTCCTTTGTTGGGGAGCCAAGTGGCGAGTTTGGAGGGAGGGGTATGGATTTTTATTCTACGCTCAAAGACGGATCAGAGTGGTAGGGGGGCCTGGGTTACCCTGGGGCGGATTGAGGGAGCTGGGTGCCCAGGGGAACTGACGGACCGTTATCTGGCCCTGGAGCCACAAGGTGAGGGATCATTCTTGGTCCACGGAGGTGGGTGCCCCTTGACCCGGTACCAGTTCACAGCGGTGTTTCGGCGCTGCTTAGTGGGCTTGGGCGTCGACCTGGCTTCTTACGTGCCGCACTCTTTCCGCATCGGCGCCGTGACGGTTGCCGCAGGGGCTTCTCCGGAAATGCTGCGGCGCCTGGGAAGGTGGCGGTCAGAACGTTATATGTCATATATCTGTCCTAATTTATTGTAATTTCAGGTCGTCATCAATTCATGTGGATCTTCGGGCACTCGTACGTGCATTGGGCTGCGCAACGGGCGGAACTTCGGCCGCACGAGAGGAACCTGGGAATGATATTAAACGGGACTTGGCGCATTGCTTTGGGTTGTTCAACAGGGTTTCTTTAGTTTGGTCGGAGGTCATCCCCCGGCTGGACTAGGACACGTTTGCGGCACCGAGAGCGCTGGAGCGGGTCCGGCGGAGGGTCAACCGGACGGTTTCGTGCATTGTGGAGCGGTTGGGGGGGATTGCGGTGCGGCACATGGAATTGGAAGGGGAGAATGGGAACCTCATGCGTCATGACGGGGTGCATTTGTCGGATATCAGGCTGGATATCCTATTGGCCGGGATTGTGAGCGGCGTTGAAAGGGGGCTGGCTGCGGTGGGAGCACAGCGACTGCCGGTGGGGGGGGGGCGGCAGCCTCTGGCGTTGGCGTGATGCCTTGCCAGCAACGAAGCAGATAAGGAATACGCCGCCTTTGGGTGGGCATTGGGGAGACAGCCCTCACTTGAATCAGGTCAGGTGGGGCGATGAGCTCATGGAAAATAATTGGTGTAACTGCCTCCCGCAGGACATGCGCGAGAGGGTCAGAAATATATGGATGAAGAAAATGGATTCTACATGTTGGTTTTCAATAAAAGCTGTGGCCACGCCCTTTCCAATACAGAAGTGTTTGTGTGGTTATTGGGGGGAAAGGGTTTGGTGTAACAAAGAGGTCACAGGCCTAAGCAGTCAAGTTATCTACAGCCAGGACTTGGTGTTAACGGATTCCGCTTCTGCACAATCCATTAACACCAGCCTAAAAAAGAATCCTATACTCACCTCCTGTCCCGCGGTGAGGACCGCGGCTCCAACCGCCTCCTCCGACCGGCGGGAGCAGGGAAAAACTGGGGTAAAAAGTCTCTCCCTGCGTATCACTATGCTGACCGGCCGGATCTCGCGAGGCGAGATCCGGCTGTTCATGTGACTGGCAGGGGGAAAACTCAATGGAGTCCTATGGACTCCAGTGAGTGGATGCTTGTGGCTGAGCTCAGCGCTGCCACAAGCATCCCTGATTTTAACGGGTGGAAACAATGCAGGCAGCGTTTTTTGCGCCTGCATTGTAATCCAACGTTCAAAAGCGGGCCCAAGGCGGAAAACTGCAGCCGCAATTTTTCCTCCCTTGCGCCCGCGTTTTAATGCTAGGATTGCAATAGAGTCCTTGGGGTTTTCCGCGTGGAGTGCTATGTCAGTTCCATGACAGTGCGAGTGGTGGTGTGCACACGGGACGTGTTTATGCTGGATGCATTGTGGTGTACGCACAGGATGTGTTTATGCCGGGTGAGCTGTGGTGCGCGCACGTTATGTGTTTATACAGGGTTAGTTGTGGTGCGTGCACAGGATGTGTTTATGTCGGATGCGTTGTGGTGCGCACAGGATGCACTGTGGTGTGCGCATGGGATGTGTTTATGCCGGGTGAACTGTGGTGCGCGCACGTTATGTGTTTATAGAGGGTTAGTTGTGGTGCGCGCACGGGATGTGTTTATGTCGGATGCGTTGTGGTGCACACAGGATGCACTGTGGTGTGCGCATGGGATGTGTTTATGCTGGATGCGTTGTGATGCACGCACGGGATGTGTTTATGCTGGATGAGTTGAGGTGCGCGCACGGGATGTGTTTATGTAGGATGCGTTGTGGTGCGCACAGGATGCACTGTGGTGTGCGCATGGGATGTGTTTATGCTGGATGCGTTGTGATGCACGCACGGGATGTGTTTATGCTGGATGCGTTGTGCTGCGGGCATGGGATGTGTTTATGCTGGATGAGTTGTGGTGCGCGCCCGGGATGTGTTTATGCTGGATGAGTTGTGGTGCGCGCCCGGGATGTGTTTATGCTGGATGAGTTGTGGTGCGCGCACGGGATGTGTTTATGCTGGATGCGTTGTGGTGTGCGCACGGGATGTGTTTATGCTGGATGAGTTGTGGTGCGTGCCCGGGATGTGTTTATGCTGGATGCGTTGTGGTGCGCGCCCGGGATATGTTTATGTAGGATGAGTTGTGGTGCGCGTCCGGGATGTGTTTATGCAGGATGAGTTGTGGTGCGCGCACGGGATGTGTTTATGCAGGATGAGTTGTGGTGCGCGCACGGGATGTGTTTATGCAGGATGAGTTGTGGTGCGCGCACGGGATGTGTTTATGCTGGATGAGTTGTGGTGCGCGCCCGGGATGTGTTTATGCTGGATGCGTTGTGGTGCGCGCACGGGATGTGTTTATGCAGGCTGAGTTGTGGTGCGCGCACGGATGTGTTTATGCAGGATGAGTTGTGGTGCGCACACGGGATGTGTTTATGCTGGATGAGTTGTGGTGCGCGCCCGGGATGTGTTTATGCTGGATGAGATGTGGTGCGCGCACGGGATGTGTTTATGCAGGATGAGTTGTGGTGCGCGCACGGGATGTGTTTATGCAGGATGAGTTGTGGGGCGCGCACGGGATGTGTTTATGCTGGATGAGTTGTGGTGCGCGCCCGATATGTGTTTATGCTGGATGCGTTGTGGTGCGCGCACGGGATGTGTTTATGCAGGATGAGTTGTGGTGCGCGCACGGGATGTGTTTATGCAGGATGAGTTGTGGTGCGCGCACGGGATGTGTTTATGCTGGATGAGTTGTGGTGCGCGCCCGGGATGTGTTTATGCTGGATGCGTTGTGGTGCGCGCACGGGATGTGTTTATGCAGGATGAGTTGTGGTGCGCGCACGGGATGTGTTTATGCAAGATGAGTTGTGGTGCGCGCACGGGATGTGTTTATGCAGGATGAGTTGTGGTGCGCGCACGGGATGTGTTTATGCTGGATGAGTTGTGGTGCGCGCCCGGGATGTGTTTATGCTGGATGAGATGTGGTGCGCGCACGGGATGTGTTTATTGCAGGGATGAGTTGTGGTGCGCGCACGGGATGTGTTTATGCAGGATGAGTTGTGGGGCGCGCACGGGATGTGTTTATGCTGGATGAGTTGTGGTGCGCGCCCGGGATGTGTTTATGCTGGATGCGTTGTGGTGCGCGCACGGGATGTGTTTATGCAGGATGAGTTGTGGTGCGCGCACGGGATGTGTTTATGCAGGATGAGTTGTGGTGCGCGCACCGGATGTGTTTATGCAGGATGAGTTGTGGTGCGCGCACGGGATGTGTTTATGCAAGATGAGTTGTGGTGCGCGCACGGGATGTGTTTATGCTGGATGAGTTGTGGTGCATGCCCGGGATGTGTTTATGCTGGATGCGTTGTGGTGCGCGCACGGGATGTGTTTATGCAAGATGAGTTGTGGTGCGCGCACGGGATGTGTTTATGCTGGATGCGTTGTGGTGCGCGCCACGGGATGTGTTTATGCAAGATGAGTTGTGTGCGCGCACGGGATGTGTTTATGCAAGATGAGTTGTGGTGCGCGCACGGATGTGTTTATGCAGGATGAGTTGTGGTGCGCGCACGGGATGTGTTTATGCTGGATGAGTTGTGGTGCGCGCACCGGATGTGTTTATGCTGGATGCGTTGTGGTGCGCGCACGGATGTGTTTATGCAGGATGAGTTGTGGTGCGCGCACGGGATGTGTTTATGCAGGATGAGTTGTGGTGCATGCCCGGGATGTGTTTATGCTGGATGCGTTGTGGTGCGCGCACGGGATGTGTTTATGCAAGATGAGTTGTGGTGCGCGCACGGGATGTGTTTATGCAGGATGAGTTGATAAATAGTCATGGTGGTATTAATTACGTGCAGAGTCCCCGGGGAGCCGAGTCACTGGAGGTTTCTCTTACATGGCAAGCGTCCTCCAGAGATGGAACAGGTGATGCGAGCGAATACCTGGGGGGTGGCGTGCGCATTCAGCATCCTGGCTTTTAATTAACGCATCGGGAGGGAAGCGGTTTCTCCTCCAAGGGACAAACTCTCACAACCTTGTCACTGCCAATTACTCGCTAATTACCTCGGTGACACGCACTCCATTAATCGAATTAATAAAACGCACGCCTGACCTCAGCGCGGCTGCTGACACGGAGTGCATGGGTGGATGGTGACTGGTGATGCATTTTGGGCTGGTCGAGTGGAGTCTTGTGGTTATTCTGTTTTCACTCGGATTTATCGATGTTTGGTGACTCTGGGCGAAGTCTTACGTTTAAAGTGATCACTAGACTACGTTTCACATCATTCTTTCTGATTTTGATCTGGCAGGAGGGCCTGGGACACTCTCCCCAGTTATAAGCAGTGGTAGGAGCCGGGCCTGGACTCCGCAACATCAGCACCTATAGCTGAGCTTTGTCTCTCCTGTGGTCACCATGTATGATGGAAATCCAGGGACCCTGTGAGCTTTGTGGAGGTAACCCAACCCTGACACTGAAAGAGGAACACCCCGGCTGCTTCCAGTCACCAGGTGGCCGATGGAGATACAGTCTCCTGCTGATCTTATGAAGTTCTTTCTACCCACCTGTGTCTGTGCTCTGTGGCTCGTCTCTGCCTCACCTCCAGCCCGTGGGTTCTAGAATGTTCTCTCAGGGTCCTGGAAATATTTGCTGTGTCTTTGTTTCTCTACAGATTAAAGGTGACGGTCACTGGGGTCTCCAAATATTCATCTTCCGCTCAACACCAGATGATACAATCAGTGCGGAAATCCACAGCATTACACCTCCATCAGATCAGCAAATTCACCAATTCTAAATGGCGCCTCATTCACGATCTTACCGAGATTTCCTCCAGACGGCATTCTGGGAAATGATCTCTGAGACAATGGAATCAACACTAGGGATGAGCCGAACACCCCCGTGTTCGGTTCACATTCGAACTCGAACAATTGCAAAAGTTTGAGTTCGAACACGAACACGAACCGAACTCAATGCAAGTCAATGGGACTCGAAAGTTCGGTTTTTAGAGTGCCCTCCAAGAGGGCATATATGCAACATAATTGCCATAAAAGGTGTATGGGGGTCCGGGTAGTGCCCTGGGGGACAGGAAACCAGGACAAAAAGTAAAAAAAAAACTTTTTAAAGGAACAGTGAGTTTTCCATGAAATAAGGGTTAAAAATAAAAACGAAACATTCCTTCAAATAGCGTGCCTAGGAGGTCCCATAACCTGCCCGTGAAGTGGCGGATTTGTAAGATGTATAGAAACATTTAAAAACAAAAAAATTACGTTTCAAATGACGGTAAATGGTTTTCCTTTAATCTATTCATAAACAACTGCTTGGGGCGGCAGCCTGTATGAAAAGAGGAGACATTTTAGGATACGCAGAACAAGTTTAGTGATTTTTTTGGCTAAATTATGGTGAAACTTATGCAGGCTTTGGATGAAAGTAACAATAGGTGCTTTCAAATTGGGCCTTTAGCGTCGGCAACAGTGCCGTCACACCGTAACCCCTCTGTGGTATTGTGGAAGAGTGCAGGGTTGGACCCTGCGGTCCAATATTAAAATGATATGAATCTGGTAATATAGGCATCAGTGGCAGGTTAGTGGCAGTGCACCCAAACATTGTGCCTTTGGTGGCAGCAAGTGCCTTCACACCGTAACCCCTTTGTGGTATTGTGGAAGAGTGCAGTTGTGGAGGTTTTATGAATGCAGAAGAGATCCCCAATCTATTCAGTTACGTCAGCATCAGGGGATTGATAGCTGCTGATCCAGGACTGATTCATTTTTATAAATGTCAGCCGGTCTACAGAGTCAGTGGACAGACGCACTCTTTTGTCTGTGACAAAACCTCCAGCACCACTGAAGGTCCTTTCAGAAAGCACGCTGGATGAAGGGCAACCTAGTAGCTGCATAGCATATTGGCTAAGTTCTGGCCAGTGATCCAATCTCAACACCCAGTAAGCCAGTGGATCATCTGCTGGAAAGGAATCCAGGTCTGCCCTTGCCCCTAGGTAGTCCTGCACCATATGGTGAAGACACTGGCAATGGGAGCCTACATTTGACATCCCTGGGTGTCGTGGACCAAAAAAATTTGAAAAGGCATCAAGCGGCCCCTTTCACCGCTCTTCCTCTGATCAACCACAGTCTCAGAAGCACCTGTGTCATCACTTGGTAACCTACCAGTGCGTGGAAAGGTGTTACACAAGTGTCACTTTAGAGCATCCTCAAGTTTTTTCATCCTGTCCTTCCTCTGTGCGGGCAGGATGAGCTCTGCAACTTTACCCTTGTATCGTGCATGAAGAAGGCTTGCCAACCAGTAATGATCCCTCTCCTTGATTACATGAATCCTGGGGTCCTTTACCAGGCTTTGCAGGATAAGGGAGCCCATACAGCATAGGTTGGAGGTGGCATTAGCTTCTGAGTCTTCCTGGTCAATGAGGATGACCCCATCGTGCACTTCCTCCTCCCAGCCATGTACTAGTCCTTGGGTTTCTAGGCACACAAAACCCTCCCTTGAGGAATCCCCACCTTCAATGCCCCCACTACTTAAATATTCCTCCTCCTGTCTGATCTGAGGACCCGCAGGAATGCTGTCTACGTAAAGACTGGGGCCTTGAGAGCTAGGGAAGGCCTCCTCTTTCTCCTGCTGCTCTGCCTCTAGTGCCACATCTATAATTCCCCGCAGAGTGTGCTTCAGCAGGAACACTAAATAATTGTGTCACTGATGCATGCACTGTCCCTTCTCACCATCCTTGTTGCCTCCTCAAATGGTGACAGTACAGTGAATGCATCCTTGATCATCAGCCATTGAGGGGGGGGACCAAGTTGACCTGAACCTGTCCTTGTGCCATACTCAAACAGGTACTCATTGATGGCCCTCTGCTGCTTGTGCAGACGCTGCAGCATTACTAATGTCGCGTTCCACCTGGTGGGCATGTCACAGATCAGACGGTTTGTGGGAAGGTGGAATTCTCTTTGAATTTCTGCCAGGTGAACACTTGCTGGGAATGAACGTCTGAAGGGGCTGCAGACTTTTTTGGCCTGGCTGAGAAGCTGGGCCAGCCCTGGGTACCTGGTTAGGAATTTCCAGAAGGCCGCTCGGTGCCTTCTGAGGTTGAGTGTATAGTGTAGCATAGTTTGTAATAAAGACACCAGGCGCGGCTGTATGCTTTAAAACAGGATTCTCTCTCTCTGAGCTCTGAGAGTTCTCTGAGCTTTAATGAACAAAACGCCACCATTTATGCTGAAGTCCAACAGTCATAATTTGCATAAATGACACACCTCGTCCTACCAATATACTAATTACATTATGTCAGTTATTTACAATAAACATTCTTTAGCCTTCAGCTCACACAACATTTGTATAATCCATTGTTCTAACACATCAGATTAAATACAAACACAATCACAGACTTCTTGAATCAAATATGCAGCTAGATAAGGGGAAAAGCCCTGGTGCATAAATTACACAGCAGTAAAGCTTGTTTACTGGCTATACAGAAACACATTTACCTACAGGAATAGAAGTATTTTTAAAACTAAAGTTACGCCATTTTACACTAAACTAATTTAAACTAAAACCAAACGATGTAAAATATTTAAAAACACACGATATAACAGAACATAAAGTCTCTTGGGGTTTGAAGCATGGAGCGTTACATCAGCTCCATGACATATGTCTCCCCTTCCAGAACGGCAGGGCAAGCTTAGATCCCAAACTGATCGCTTGCCACTGACGAGACCCATCACCTTGCCCCTCTTCTGTGCCATCTTCAAAGTTCCATGGTTGCGGGCACATAAGCAAAGTCAGCGGGGTCTGACGGTCGCTGGAAGGCTGTGGGTCCATAGTCCCTTGGTAAGAGGCAAGCCAACCCTCTTGTCCAGTGCTCCCAAAGACTCACCGCAGTAGTGTCTGCCAGGCAACAGGCCACCACAGTCCACAGACACAAAACATTTGCTAGCGGGCACACTGGAATTCCCCCAACATCTTTCTGTCTCCAGGGCACCTCTGCAGACCCAGGACCAAGACACAGTCAGCAGTCCCAGTCCCCAGTATCTCCTTCGGGTGATGCCCCCCTCCCAGACATTTAGCAGGGGCCCAGCCCACGGCAATCCCCACAATCCCAAAAGGGCGCAACTCCCCCTGGGACCAGGAATCCGGCAGTCTCCCCGGGTAGTCACTCACCGATTCTGCTGGTCTTCTAGGCAGGTAAGAAGTGGTCCCCTCTCTTGTAGCACTTTGGGTCACAGGGGTGGAGTGCTGGGTGGTCTCCATCTTCGTTGGGGACAAAGCACACTCTGATGCCAGCACAGCATCCACCTCCAGCAACACTGGGTACAATTTCTCCTCTATGCAAAATATAACAGGGGCAATGACTTGACTCCCTGTTGTGCTGCTCCCCTCCATGGTGGGCACATGGGTGCTGGCAGCTTGTGCCAGGGACAACTCATCTTGGAGCTGTTGGCACTGTGCTCGTGTCCCTTCGAGCTCAGCTGTCACGTTCCCACGTTCCAACCCTGTGTCCCTGCCCTCTGTATTCCTTATGTCTGTGATTCCCTGTGCTGCTTTCCCTGACATGCAGCTCAGGGGTTAAGTTCTTTGCTCGTTGAGCTTCTGCTGGTGATATGGGCTGATTACTCCCCTATATGAAGCCATGGGCCCATATCACCATGCTCTTGCATCCTGGTTCACTTCAGCTACAGATTTGTTCCTGAGAGCTCCCTGTTATTCTATCCCAGTTCTTTCTCAGTGTTTCCTCCTTGTCTGAGTTCTAGGTTTCTGATTGACTTCCTGGTATTGACCCTCTGGCCTGGCTGACGGATTTTCTCTGGTGCTATATCCCCGCTTTGGCTCAAGGTATACGTTTTGGTTTTGACCCCAGGCTTATTTATTGACCACTCTTCTGGACATCCCTAGCGGTTCTGTGCTTATCGTATTATATGTTGTGTATCCTTGTAGACCACGGCTTTAGTTTATTGAAGTCCTTCCCTGCAAGTTATTGAGTATATCTCCTTTAGGTGTCTGTGTTTTTCCCAGGACTCTGCACGGCTACAAGGTAACCTTTTTCCATTAGTGCAGATGCGGCCACTCTAAGGACCGCTCTATCAGTATAGGGCTCCTTCGGTATTAGCCGTGCAGAGGTCCCCAGTGTCTACTGTGGTTTATTTCCTTATCCTGATTGTTGTGTCACGCATCTCTGCGTATAGCGGCTTTTCCTCTTACCTGGGCCCTACTTGGCGCATGCCGGGTACCGCCATAGTGGCTGAACGTGACATCAGCCTGCAGGTGGCTAACAGTGCCCTGGTGCTCCTGCTCCAATACACCTAGTTGGTGTGTCAGACGGCTCACCTCCATCTCGCTTGCCTTAGTTTGAGCGAGGCTCTCCTTCCGAGCGGCGTCTGCTTCTAGTAGCTGGTGTTGGCACAGCTGGAGTTGGTTCTGGAGCAGCTGTATTTCCTCTTGCTGTTCATAGGCCCGTGCCTGAAAAGTATCCCGGGAGAGCGGTGTCTGCTCCAACTCCTGCTCACTGCGCTCCAGACGAGTTTTAAATGTGGTAATTTCTGTCTGTAGAGCCGCTCTGGTTCGCCGTTCGTCCTCCAGCTGCTCAATCACTACACAGGAGCTGCGCCCCAGCTCTGCTATCTGCGCCTGAGCACCACTGAGCTCCGTGTGTAGGTCGATGTTACAGTCATCACAGACCTGCAGCTGGGATGACAATTTTTGTATACTGACTGACTGTTCTCGTACTTCCATGCAGCGACCATTTCTCTCCACCGTGACAGCTCGCAGCTCATCCTGTAGCCGGTGCAATTGCAGGCCAGTCTCTTTCTCGCTCTGGGTTGCAAAGTCTAGTTGCCCTTTCAAGGTCTCTACCTCCCTTCGAAGCGGATCACAACATTTGCATTCGCTCTCCAGCACCACCTCCATTTCTTTCACCCGTCCACCCCTCCGCTTTTTTTTAGCCTTACTTGAGGGTGGGTTGACGTCACGGTTGGTGCGGAGGCATATTTTGTTTGGGTCTTGGCGTTGGCAGAAGCCGATGCTTCCAAAATCCCTGGTCTCTGCCAAGCCAAGTCTGTAGGCACCCTCTGGGTGTATGGTGTAGTTGCCAGCCAGTTCTCCTCCTGGCTACGAATGTCCCCTGGCTCAATCCAGCCTGTGACCTTGTAATTACTTTATTCCACATGCAGAGGGTTAACATCTTCCTGGTCCTGCACAGCTTCCCCTTTCTGCAATAAACAGACCTCATTCCAAACGCTCTGGAACAGGTCCAGGCTAGGGTTTGGACCATATTGCTTGATTTGGACCATATTGCCCTCTTATCTGTGCCTGGGAGCGTCTGCCTGTCCTTTTTGGTCTTTCTGACATGGTGAGTGATATATAATTTAAAGATATACAGAACTCTGATTCAACTCTGTTATAAAAATTGGAGATATGCAGATCTCTGATTCAACTGTGTTATCTAGATTAAAGATTTCCAGAATTCTGGTATAATTCAGTGAGACACTCTGATAGCTGGCAGCCAGTGACAAGACACAGATTCAAATTCCCAGAAACCTCCTATAAGTCAGTGAGACCCCCTGATAGGACCCCATGATAGCTGGCAACAGTGACAAGACACAGATTACAATTCCCAGATATCTGCTAAAAGTATGTGGGACCCCTTGATAGCTGGCAGTGAGAAGACACAGATTACAATTCCAAGGAACCTCCTATAAATCTGTGAGACCCCTGATGGGTGGCAGTGACAAGACACAGATTACAATTCCCAGGAACCTCCTATAGATCAGTGAGACCCCCTGATGGGTGGCAGTGACAAGACACAGATTACAATTCCCAGGAACCTCCTATAGATCAGTGAGACCCCCTGATGGGTGGCAGTGACAAGACACAGATTACAATTCCCAGATATCTTCTAGAAGTGAGACCCCCCAATAGCTGCAGGCAGTGAGAACACACAGATTAAAACAATTCCCAGATATTTTGTAGAAATGAGACCCCCCACAATAGCTGCTGGCAGTGAGAACACAAAGATTACAACAATTACCAGATATTTTGTAGAAGTGAGACCCCCCCAAAAGCTGCTGGCACTGAGAAGACACACTAACAGAACAATCTCCTCTCAAAAAACACGTGCTGAAGGCTGTGTGAAGCCATATATAGTGTGCTGCGGGACTTCGCTCTGTGAGCCCATGACTGGGCAATATTTGCCCAATCAGGACTCTGAGCCGTGATTAGCATAGTCTTGCACCTGACCTGCGGTCAGGTGCAAGGCTGTAGCCAATTACAAGCTTCAGGCCAGTGGAAAAGTGCATTGTGGTCCATTGTGGTGCATTGTGGGCGAACACGCGACAAACAAGTGGAAATGTTCGGAGTTTGACAAACAGCCGAACGGGCGATGTTCGAATCGAGCTCTGAACATATCGAACCTTACAGCTCATCCCTACTTATCACTGAGCTGCTCTTATCACTGCACTTATCACTGAGCTGCCCTTATCACTGAGCTGATCACTGAGCTGCCGTTATCACTGAGCTAATCACTGAGCTTATCACTGAGCTGCCCTTATCACTGCAATGATCACTGAGCTGCCCTTATCACTGAGCTGCCCTTATCACTGCACTTATCACTGAGCTGCCGTTATCACTGAACTAATCACTGAGCCGCCCTTATCACTGTGCTTATCACTGAGCTGCCCTTATCACTGCACTGATCACTGAGTTACCCTTATCACTGAGCTGATCACTGAGCTGCTGTTATCACTGAGCTTATCATTGAGCTGCCCTTATCACTGCACTGATCACTGAGCTACCCTTATCACTGAGCTGATCACTGAGCTGCTGTTATCACTGAGCTTATCATTGAGCTGCCCTTATCACTGCACTGATTACTGAGATGCCCTTATCACTGAGTTGACCACTGAGCTGCCCCTATCACTGCACTTAACACTGAGCTGCCCTTATCACTGCACTTAACACTGAGCTGCCCTTATCACTGCACTGGTCACTGAGCTGCCCTTATCACTGCACTGCCCTTATCACTGCACTGGTCTCTGAGCTGCCCTTTTTACTGCGCTGATCACAAAGCTGCCCTTTTCACTGCACTCATCACTGAGCTGCCCTTATCACTACAATGAGCCCTTCGCTTATCACTGAGCTGCTCTTATCACTGCACTGAGCACTGTGCTTATAACTGAGCTGCCCCTATCACTACAATGAGCCCTGTGCTTTTCACTGAGTTGCCCTTTGTAACAGATCTCTGTGCCCAGACAGGGTCAAATCTGTCAAATGCTGCTTCCTCGCTGGACACCCAGTTCTCCTCGTGACTCTCACACCTTTCTCTAGTACCTTAGCTCAAGGCCCGGTGCATGTAGAGAGCCTGGCTAGCGTCCCAGAAATAAGCCGAAGCTGTAGACCTGGAGCCTTTCCTTGGCACAGCGGGCAGAAGATTCCTGGTACCCCAAATCATGAGCCGTGACTTCAAGCTTGGTCAGAATAGAACTGATTGTTTATTCACCGAGACGACAGATAGAGTCAAGGACCAACACATTTGCATACGATCAAACAGACAACATCACAGATCAGATAGCTACACAGGACCTTCAAACAATGGAGAATGGGGGAAGGAGAAAGCACATAAACAAAAGGAATTTCTTACAGAGAGAACTTACACAATAGCAGGTACTAATAAAGAGATCTACACTTGACTGATTAAACCTGGGACCTCCTTGACCCATACCCCTTAAATATAAAGAAAGACTCAACACCTTCTTAACTGGAAAGGGCATGGGCCACAGCTTTATTAAATATTTAAACCATGTAATCCAGCAGTGCTTTTCCTCCGTTATCCGCCCTATTACCCATGTAATAGGCAGTTACCGATCCAAAACCAGGAGCTCGTCATCCCGCCTGACTGAGATCAAGTGGGGCTCGTCTCATTAATGTCACGGTTCCCAGATCCCACCACGCAGTACTTAACACCCCACACTCCACAGAGCCCAGAAGCTACCAACAGAGTAGCCGTGAAAGATCTCTAACTGTCTGGTCCTTAGAATTGGCCAGGTAAACTAGCTAGACAGAAAGGGTTAACAACACGGGGAGTAGTCAGCCGAGCCAGAATCAGGAATACAGAGTTCAGAATGGTCAAATGGAATAGCCGGGTCAATATCAGAGCAGTGGCGTAGTACAAGAAAATGGTCTAGGGCAACAGAAGGCAGAATAGTCAGAAACAAGCAGAGGTCAATAACGGGTTAATTCAATATAGCAGTCAGGTACAAGGAGCTCAGGTATGGATAACCACGATCTGGCAACTGCTGAGAATACACTGAGGGTTTTTAAAGACCTTCACCAGGCCACGCCCCCCACTCAAGCCACGCCTCATGCAACCACCTCCCTGCCTGTCTCCATTTAAACCGGGCATTGGTCAGCAAGCAGCATCAGACATGCTGCCCTCAAGCACACAGGTAGGGCTGGAAGCTCCCAACGTTACAGTACCCCCCTCTCCATGGGAGGCCACCGGACGACCAACAGGACGACCACCAGGGCGATCGGGGTGTGAGGCATGGAACACCCTGACCAACCTAGAGGCAGACATGTCGGAAGCTGGAATCCAGGACCGGTCTTCTGGACCATAACCCACCCAATCGAACAAGTACTGCAGAGCGCCCCTGCACAGCCTAGAATCCAAAACCCTCCTAACCTCATACTCAGATTCACCATCAACCTGAATAGGTGGAGGAGGAGGAACGACCCGCGTGTACCTGTTACACAACAATGGCTTCAGTAGGGAGGTGTGGAAGACATTGTGCATGCGAAGATGTTTAGGAAGGGCAAGAGCATAAACCACAGGATTAACGCGGCGAATGATCCTATATGGACCTATAAACCGAGCTGCCATTTTCATAGAAGGCACCCGCAACTTCATGTTCCTAGTGGACAACCAAACTCTATCCCCCACGTTATAGGAGGGAGCTTGTAACCTATGCCTGTCAGCCTTGCGTTTCTGGACAGCAACATTGCGCTCCATATTTTCTCGAATCTGTCTCCAAATCTCTTGCAGTTGAGTGAGATGGTCATCGAGAGCCGGGATGACCTGTTCAGTAAACTGAAGCGGTAGAGCCGGAGGGTAAAAACCATAGATGGCAGAAAAAGGAGAGTGGCCAGTGGTCTCGTTAACGGCGTTATTACGTGCATTCTCAGCCCAGGGCAACAACTCCGACCAATTGTCTTGTTGTTGTGTGGTAAAGCAACGTGTGTACTGCTCGAGACCCTGATTTGCCCTCTCTGCTGCCCCATTGGTTTGTGGATGATATGCTGAAGAGAAGGCCAATCGCACCCCCATCTCTGCACAGAAAACCCTCCAGAAACGAGAGACGAACTGGGCTCCTCTGTCAGAGAATATTAACGACGGAACTCCATGTATTCGTACAATCTCTCTAGCAAATACAACCGCCCGTTCTTTGGCTGTAGGAAGCTTAGGTAGAGGGACAAAATGAGCCATTTTGGAGAAGCGGTCTACAACTGTCAGAACCACAGTATGACCCTTGGACTTCGGCAAGTCCACAATAAAATCCATAGATAGATGAGACCAAGGCCTCTTAGGCATGGGTAAAGGCTGCAATAGACTGACAGGCAAGGATTTACTGGTTTTGCTTCTGGCACAGACTTGACAAGCAAAAAAACAAACAGACGTACGTCCTGTCGCATGCTGGGCCACCAGAACTGTCTGGAGATACTGGTAAGAGTCTTAGTAATACCAGAATGACCTGCTGGTTTAGAATCATGAAACATTATGAGTAATTCTTGTCTTTCCTTTTCAGGTACAAACAACATATCTGGAGGCTTGTCAGGTGGAGCCCCACTTGAACTGCCTGGAGGCGTTCCAGGAAAGGCGAGGAGACAGGCAAGACTGTGGAAGCCACAATACGTTCAGGAGGAACTATAGGATTGTGGTCTTGTGTATTAGATTCATACGGGTCATATTGACGAGATAAGGCATCAGCCTTTACATTGCGGTCACCTGGTCTGTAAGTCAATACAAAATTAAACCGAGACAGTAGCAATGACCACCTAGCCTGTCTCGCGTTCAAACGTTTAGCATCCCCGATGTACGTAAGGTTCTTATGACCAGTAATTATCAATAAAGGGTCAAGAGTACCTTCCAACAAATGTCTCCACTCTGATAGGGCAAACACAATAGCAAGCGATTCTCTGTTACCGATATCATAATTGCGTTCTGCTGGTGATAATTTTCTTGAAAAGAACCCACAAGGATGTAGCAGTTTTCCTGGAGACTCTCTTTGAGACAGGACAGCCCCAATGCCTATCTCGGAAGCATCAACCTCAAGAACAAACGGAATCCTGGGATCAGGATGCCATAACACGGGAGCGGAAGTGAAAGCTTGTTTGAGGGCTTCAAATGCTTGTTTGGATTGAGAAGACCAGATCTGGTTCTTCAGAGCTTTACGTGTCATATTAATGATAGGGGAGGCTACAGTGGAATAATTCTTGATAAATCTCCTATAATAGTTGGAAAACTCCAGAAACCTCTGTATGGCCTTGAGACCTTGAGGGAGAGGCCATTCTGAGATGGCAGTGAGTTTAGAAGGATCCATCTCAAAACCTTCTGGAGTGATAATATACCCAAGGAATTTCACAGTAGTTATGTCGAATAAACACTTCTCTAGTTTGCAATAAAGACCATTGTCCAGTAATTTTGCTAATACCTGTCTGACATGTGCATGGTGGGTTTTCAGATCGGGAGAGTAAATCAATATATCGTCTAGGTATACTATAACAAAGGTTTGTAAGAAATCTCTGAGCACATCATTAATAAAATCCTGGAATACCGCTGGAGCATTACAAAGACCGAAAGGCATGACCAAGTATTCATAATGCCCACTCCTGGTGTTAAATGCTGTTCTCCACTCATGCCCCTCTTTTATACGTATCAGGTTGTAAGCTCCTCTTAAATCAAGTTTTGTGTATACTGCTGACCCCCTTAACCTGTCGAACAGTTCTGATTTGAGAGGGATAGGGGACACGTTCTTAATGGTGATCTTGTTAAGCCCCCTATAATCGATACACGGGCGTAAATCTCCCTCTTTTTTAGACACAAAAAAGAACCCAGCCCCTGCTGGCGAAGAGGAACGTCGGATAAAACCTCTCTCCAAATTCTCCTTTATGTACTCTTCCATAATTTGGTTCTCCTTTATGGAAAGAGGATATACTTTGCCTCGAGGAGGCATGGTACCAGGATGAATATCTATGGCACAATCATATGGTCTATGTGGAGGCAGTTTCTCTGCCTCTCTTTTATCAAATACAGCCCTGAGGTCGGCATATTGGTCAGGAACCTCTGTAGACAATGGAGGAGCTGTGGGTGTGTTCAGGGCACCGACATGCTCAATGGGTATTAAACAAGTCCCAAAACAAGCAGGACTCCAAGACAGTATCTCTCCCTTAGCCCAATCAATAACAGGATTATGTTCCACCAACCAAGGGAAACCAAGTACAACAGGATTGGAAGGTGAATGGATAACTTGAAATATGATTTCTTCTTTATGCAAGAGACCAGTGGTAAGAACCACTGTAACTGTATCGTGAGTAATCCTAGGGCAGGATAACGGTCTGCCGTCTATGGCTTCGACGGCTAAGGGTGTCTCTCTTACAACCAGAGGTAGAGAAATGGAAGAAGCATAGTTAACATCGATAAAGTTGCCAGCAGCCCCAGAATCCACAAAAGCGGTAGTATGTGTGGTCTTGGTCTCCCAAGCCAAGGATACTGGTAACATAAGTTTAGTGTCTTTGACAGGAGACATGCACGTCACACCCAAGGCCTGTCTCCTCAGCTGCCTTAGGTGCGGTAGTTTTCCGGCTTATCATGCATTTTAGGACGAGTAGGACATTGAAATCGTACATGTCCCCCCAAACCACAATACAGGCACAATCCCTCATGAAAACGCCTTGTTCTCTCTTCCTCTGTAAGCCTAGTACGGCCTAGTTGCATAGGCTCAGAGGGAGGCGATAACTCTCTTGGTGGTGCCTGAAAGACAGGGGCCAACCTAGGTAACGGTCTCTTGGGCTTCTCTCTTGGAGTCCTTCTGTCCCTTATCTGATTATCCAGATCTATACAATAAACAATGAGTTCACACAATACCTCAGGTAGTTTACGTGGAGCCAATTCATGCATCAATGACTCTGATAACCCTTCCATAAAAGCCAGAACCAGTGTCTCATTTGTCCAGTTCACATCAGAGATCAAGGTTTTAAATTCTATGGCATAATCAGAAACAGTCCTGTTCCCTTGACGTATGCGGAACAAGGATTTACCAGCTACCGTGGCCTTTCTGGTAGGATTAAATGTACGTTGTAACTCGGCTATGAATTCTTTATAATCCCGTATGATAGGCCTCTCTGCCTCCCTTAACGGAGTCGCCCATGTCAATGCTCTGCCAGACAGATGATTAATAATGAACCCCACTTTGGCAATGTCAGAGAAAAACATCTGTGGCTAATATGTGGCTGTTTTATACCGCTTACTAAAAAAAAAAAAAAAAAAAAAAAAAAAAGACACACACCCACATAATTTTAAGTCTTTCATTTTTTTAAGTGGTAGAAAAGCGAATGGAAATATCATTTTTAATAGGAAGAAACCATACTGTGTGAGATTTCTTAACGTGAGAAACAATTTCTTGCTTTACATTAATACCAATTCTCCACTTTTTTGTCCCAAATGCTTGACATGGTTCTGAAATGTTTAACCCCTTAAATGCTAAATTAGAAAACGGCACACAGGTGTAAGTTACACTGCAAAAACGAGCTGGTGAATTTAAATATACATCTCATTTTCTACATAATAAAAAGAGATATTCCATTGCCTTTGCAAACATAAAACGATCTGTTGAAAAATGCACGTCAAAAGAGGTTACACATAGAATTTCAAAAAACAAACAATATTACAGAGACAATTCAAAGTTCTGTCAATGTTTTTTTACGCTATAGTTATTACAATTTATATTACAAAATTTGGTCCCAAAAAAAGTCCTGCTCAGCACCGTGTACACTATCACACATCGGCGTCTGTCATAATTGATCTGACTGATTGAGCCAGCCATGAATTAAAGTACTGTGATTTATACTGTAAATTTCCATATGCTGGCAAGCTTAAATGATAATATTATGGTAGATATTGAGCTGTTATCCACCTGTCTAATAATTCACAATAATGCCTTTTCAGAATCATCCATCCTACTCCCCTTCCCACTCCTACCCAAAATAATAAAAAAACCTTTAGGGGTCTCTTGTTAGCAGAGACACTATTGCAGAGTTGGGAAAATTTAGGTCAACGTTCTCCAACTCTGAGGCTATTTAGATTGAAATTATTGAACTATAACCAAGTGTACACAAACATAGTGTATTTTAAAAGGAAACAAAATAGCAAAACAAGAGGACATAGTCTTAGATTAGAGGGGCAAAGGTTTAAAAGTAACATCAGGAAGCATTATTTTACTGAGAGGGTGGTGGATACATGGAACAGTCTTCCAGTAGAAGTGGTAGAGGCCAAAACAGTAATTGAATTTAAGCAAGCATGGGATAGGCATAAGGCTATCCTAAACAAAAGATAAATCCAGGTTAAGTATCCATGTAATTGGGCAGACTAGATGGGCCGAAAGGTTCTTATCTGCCGACATTTTTCTATGTTTCTATCCATGTGCTTTTTCCTGTAGAGGAAGGGAGTATATTTAAAAGGAAACAAAGTAGCAAAACAAGAGGACATAGTCTTAGATTAGAGGGGCAAAGGTTTAAAAGTAACATCAGGAAGCATTATTTTACTGAGAGGGTGGTGGATACATGGAACAGCCTTCCAGTAGAAGTGGTAGAGGCCAAAACAGTAATTGAATTTAAGCAGGCATGGGATAGGCATAAGGCTATCCTAAACAAAAGATAAATCCAGGTAAAGTATCCATGTAATTGGGCAGACTAGATGGGCCGAAAGGTTCTTATCTGCCGACATTTTTCTATCTGTGGATTTAATTTAAAATGAATATCCACATGGACCAAAAATCCCCGGCACTCTGAGGGAGTACCGTCAAACCTCATAGGAGCGGTCATGTGTACCTGGGATGTCTGAACGACAGGGGACACAGGTATATCAAGCGGGGGTGCAACCCCAGCTGGTTCCAGGTGAGCCGTACGAGTCCGGATAGTTTGTAAGGCAATAGCAAACTGATCCATCCTATGATCCTGCTCATCCTGTCTGGATACAAAGTTAGCAAAGTGCTGTGTTAAGTCTGCGGGATCCATAGTGGCCAGATCGTAATGTCACGGTTCCCAGATCCCACCACGCAGTACTTAACCCCCCACACTCCACAGAGCCCAGAAGCTACCAACAGAGTAGCCGTGAAAGATCTCTAACTGTCTTGTCCTTAGAATTGGCCAGGTAAACTAGCTAGACAGAAAGGGTTAACAACACGGGGAGGAGTCAGCCGAGCCAGAATCAGGAATACAGAGTTCAGAATGGTCAAATGGAATAGCTGGGTCGATATCAGAGCAGTGGCGTAGTACAAGAAAATGGTCTAGGGCAACAGAAGGCAGAATAGTCAGAAACAAGCAGAGGTCAATAACGGGTTAATTCAATATAGCAGTCAGGTACAAGGAGCTCAGGTATGGATAACCACGATCTGGCAACTGCTGAGAATACACTGAGGGTTTTTAAAGACCTTCACCAGGCCACGCCCCCCACTCAAGCCGCGCCTCATGCAACCACCTCCCTGCCTGTCTCCATTTAAACCGGGCATTGGTCAGCGAGCAGCATCAGACATGCTGCCCTCAAGCACACAGGTAGGGCTGGAAGCTCCCAACATTACAGTTAAATGCCACACCCGAAGGCGGCTTAACCATTTTAAAGCACCGCTGTCCAGGAACCACACCAACGCCAGGGGCACCATGGTCTCCTAATGGCTGCCCCTGCGCCCCACCACAGACAGCGCCTCCTCAATCCCGACATCAAACCAGTTAAAAATATATCCAAATCAATGTCCGTCAAATGGACCCCATCACCGCGAATCACATTCTGATTGTCGCCTTCCAACTCCGTGTGACGGATTGAAACCCCCCAACTGCCGAACAAATTTAGAAACCTCCCTGTTAACCCTCTTCCTAGCCCTGTCATTGGCCCATGGGGCTGCCATCTCCTCCCAACGAGGTCGAGAAATAATGTCAGACCACACCAGCGACAATCCCCCAAATTTAGCAAAACAGCGGGCCAGATCCAGCTTCATAGCCTGAATCAGAACCACCAAACGCACCGTCCCCAACTCATTTCCCCCAGCGTGAACAACCAAAATAACCTCCCTGGGAGCCCTCCCAGCCAAAACATTGCATTCCTTCCACGCCCGAGCCCAATGCAAACCCCGGATTTCCAACCAGCGAATCTCCGCCACCTCTGCCGGGAAACCAAGATTTTTGCCATGCAGCCGATGCTCAGCCCACATGGCCGCCCAATTCACGAAGGAATGACCCAATCTCCAGACCATCCTTGGGGAAGCACCTGAAATTATAAAAGGTTAGGACGAACCTAAGAGCAAAAGCGATCTGATCCCACCTACCCAGACGCTGAATCATGCCGTTCGACGCGCCAGCACCCGCAGCCACAGTCGCTGCGCCTATACGAAAAGAATGGGAGGCAAACAACTCAGGTTCATAACCCAAAACCTGAACGCATCGCTTAAAAACTGTAGGAAATTGGTATCAAATCAAAGGAACCCCATCAAAATAAATCAAAAAGAGTCAGTGAAATCCGGCCGAATAGCCAAATACTCCCGCGTGAGGCCCAAAGGACACCCGATCACCCCAATCGCATTTAAGTAATCAGAACGCCCCTACCCAAGCGGTCCGTTCTGTACCTGACAATCAAAAACCTCACCTGATCGGCTGACACAGAAACATGCGCAAGGTAGAATGCATCTGAGAGTTAGGAGCAACCAGCTCACCCACCCTCAGGGCACCATAAAAGGCAAACGCAACTCTAAACAATCGCGACCTCAAAAGATCACGACAAACGCCGAGTAAAATATCCAACAGTTCCAAAAACATGAGGCCAGAAGCTGGGCGCCGAACCTCAGACACCGCAGTCCGCCACCAACCCGAAACAATCCTTCAATGCAGGAAATCCCAACCAACATCCTCCCAACCAACCGCCTCGCACAAAAAGAAAGGGCAGTCAGTACTCCGGCCGCTCCCAAACCGGAGCCCCCTTACTCCCGGAGGGAATCGAAATAAATCAAGGTTGCCCCTACGATCCTCCGCAGAATGCCAACCCCGTTCCCCCTGTGACCCCCACCTCCGCCAGACCTGAGAATACGCCATCCACGTCGCTCCCGACAAAGAGCCCCCAACAAAATCCTCAGCCCGACGAAGCGAGGGTCCAGAGCCACAGCGGAAAGGGTGTCGCATTCCTTTCTGCTCCCGGAGCCACTGGAACCGGGAGAGAGCGTTAGCAATCACGTTCCGCACACCCGGCATGTGCCAGGCCCGCAACCACACATTCCTCTCGAGACCGCGCAGCACCAGGTGACACAAAAGAGCCAAGACAGGAGGGGAACCGGCCGACGAACGATTCACCACCCCAGGTTGTCCATCCAGAACACCACTCACCTATTAGCCAGACGCTCCCCCCACAGCTCCAGGGCCATAATCAAAGGAAAAAATTCCGACTTGTGAGATTCCTCACCAACTCAGACGCCGCCCAGCGCGGGTGCCACGCTTCGGCACACCAAGCACCATGAAAGTACACACCAAAGCCAGGAGCCCCAGACGCATCCGCCTTCAAGGAACTGGTGATGCGAACAAAGTGGCGAGGTGCGCGTACCCCGGCGGTAAAGACTGAATATCAGAAAGCCGCAACTTCGCAACTCCCCGCGCCCTCCCCACCAAACACACAAGGTCTGAATTTCACTACAGACAAACGGAAACACGGACGGTATAGATCTCAATGACCAAAAAGGCAAACAATTAAACTGGGCCCCCCGTCGTATCATCGGCCAAAGGCACACCGAATTCCCTGGCAACCTCCCGAAAAATCTGCAGCAGCGCGGCACAATCGCCAGAATCCGCCGGTCCCACCAATAGGAAATCATCCAAATAATGGACCACCGAATACCGTCCAGTGCGCCGACACACCACCCAGTGCAAACAGGAAGAGAACAATTCAAAATAGTAGCAAAAGATCAAGCAGCCCATCGGAAGACAATGGTCGTAATAAAAACCTCCACGAAAGGAACACCCCAGCAAGTGATAGCAATCCGGTCGAATCGGCAACAACCGAAACGCAGACTCCATGTCTGCTTTTGCCGATAAACAACCAGGTCCAGCCACCAAATCGAGGAAAGTCAGAAGGCACATGTGGAGTAACAAAACCCTCACGAAAACCAACAATAACAACGCAGCGCATCGCCTATTGGGGTACCGGTCTAGCCAAGGAGCCATGGCCCGCACGATCACCGGGGTGATCCCTTCTATCAGGCTGTCTGACCCGAAGCCCTAAAGGCCGAGCCATGGCCCTTTCTGAACCATCGAAATGCCGGTTGGGACCCCCCCACAGTTAGAACATTCATGCTTGAACCTGCAATAAGAGGACCAATGGGAATGGGACTCATTAAAGAACCAGCATCACCCCCTCTCTGCACCGCGGGCACTCCAGAGGCACCGGGCACCGCGGATGCAGGAAAGGGTGACACCACTGGGCAGTTTGGCATCATGAGTAAGAGCCCCAGATTGGCGTCCTGCAAATCAAAGTGGAGCCCAGGACGCACCACCATCTTCTGCCAAAACTGTTGGTCGTAACAAAACCAAATAGACCCCCGTAAATTTTGCAAGCCCCACCATATTAAGACTAAACGCGCAAACAAAGACATACCTGGTGCTGCGCGGTCTCGAGCGGAATGTGTGGTTGCGGGCCTGGCACGTGCCGGGTGTGCGGAACGTGATTGCTGACGCTCTCTCCCGGTTCCAGTGGCTCCAGGAGCAGCAAGGAATGCGACACCCTTTCCACTGTGGCTCTGGACCCTCGCTTCGCCGGGCTGAGGATTTTGTTGGGGGGCTTTGTCGGGAGCGAGGTGGACGGCATATTCTCAGGTCTGGCGGAGGTGGGGGTCACTGGGGGAATGAGGTTGGCATTCTGCCGAGGATCGTAGGGGTAACCTTGCTTTATTTCGATTCCCTCCGGGAGTAAGGGGGCTCCGGTTTGGGAGCGGCCGGAGTACTGACTGCCCTTTCTTTTGGTGCGAGGCGGTTGGTTGGGAGGATGTTCGTCGGGATTTCCTGCTTTGAGGGATTGTTTCGGGTTGGTGGCGGACTGCGGTGCCTGAGGTTCGGCGCCCAGCTTCTGGCCCCATGTTTTTGGAACTGTTGGATGTTTTACTCGGCGTTTGTCGTGATCTTTTTGAGGTCGCGATTGTTTAGAGTTGCGTTTGCCTTTGCCTTTTATGGTGCCCTGAGGGTGGGTGAGCTGGTTGCTCCTAACTCTCAGATGCATTCTGCCTTGCGCATGTTTCTGTGTCAGCCGATGAGGTGAGGTTTTTGATTGTCAGGTACAGGACGGACCGCTTAGGTAGGGGCGTTCTGATTACTTAAGTACCAATTTCCTACAGTTTTTAAGCGATGCGTTCAGGTTTTGGGTTATGAACCGGGGTTGTTTGCCTCCCATTCCTTTCGTATAGGCGCAGCGACTGTGGCTGCTGGCGCGTCGGACGGCATGATTCAGCGTCTGGGTAGGTGGGATCAGATCGCTTTTGCTCTTAGGTTCGTCCTAACCTTTTATAATTTCAGGTGCTTCCCCAAGGATGGTCTGGAGATTGGGTCATTCCTTTGTGCATTGGGCGGCCATGCGGGCTGAGCATCGGCCGCATGGCAAAAATCTTGGTTTCCCGGTGGAGGTAGCGGAGATTCACTGGTTGGAAATACGGGGTTTGCGTTGGGCTCGGGTGTCGAAGGAATGCAATGTTTTGGCTGGGAGGGCTCCCAGGGAGGTTATTTTGGTTGTTCATGCTGGGGGGAATGATTTGGGGAAGGTTCGTTCGGTGGATCTGATTCGGGCTATGAAGCTGGATCTGGCCCGCTGTTTTGCTAAATATGGGGGATTGTCGCTGGTGTGGTCCGACATTATTTCTCGACCTCGTTGGGAGGAAATGGCAGCCCCGCGGGCAATTTACAGGGCTAGGAAGAGGGTTAACAGGGAGGTTTCTAAATTTGTTCGGCAGCTAGGGGGGGGTTTCAGTCTGTCACACGGAATTGGAAGGCGACAATCGGAATGTGATTCGCGGTGATGGGTCCATTTGACGGACATTGGTTTGGATATATTTTTAACTGGTTTGATGTCGGGGATTGAGGAGGCGCTGTCTGCGGTGTGGCGCAGGGGCAGCCATTAGGAGACCATGGTGCCCCTGGCGTTGGCGTGGTTCCTGGACAGCGGTGCTTTAAAATGGTTAAGCCGCCTTCGGGTGAGGCATTTAACGAGACGAGCCCCACTTGATCTCGGTCAGGCGGGGTGACGAGCTCCTGGTTTTGGATCGGTAAACTGCCTATTACATGGGTAATAGGGCGGATAACGGAGGAAAAGCACTGCTGGATTACATGGTGTAAATATTAATAAAGCTGTGGCCCTTTCCAGTTAAGAAGGTGTTGTGTCTTCTTTATATTTAAGGGGTATGGGTCAAGGAGGTCCCAGGTTTAATCAGTCACGAAGGTCCAACCACCACGTCCAACAGGGAAGCCCCAGCTGCAAGCGCCGCTCCACCAAGCACAGCAGGAACCTGCACAGGAGTAGAAGCAGGCCCCAAACCTTGTGAAAGAGCAGACTCAGGGGCTCCCATCCCAGCGGAACCAGGCGCAAAATTGACACAGACGCCGCGCCCCCAGCAACAGCATGCCCAGCTGAACCCAGCGACGCTTGCGCACGTGACGCAGCAACCGACCCATCCTGCCAGTGCCTAATAGCCGCAACCAGGGTCTCTATTAACCCCGTCGTCACCCCACTAGCCCTGCCAGACGCATCAGTGCCTGATAGGCCCAGCGATCCAAACACCGCACCCCCAAAACCCGACTCACCAGCCGTCAGCATGGATGATCCTCCAGCAGCCCTTGGGACAGCAGTCAAAGGTGGATCCAGCGATGGTCGCCCAGAAACAGCACCTCCACTGATATTAGGCATCCACCGCAAACCTCCAGATCCAGAATCCAAGCCACCCCTCGGAAGAGAGCGCTGTAAACGACCATTCCGACCCATAAAGCCACCAACCGAAGTGCTAGGTCAGGGCGCCGATCTGTCCACAGCCACCGGTATGACACCGGTCCTCACCAGCCTGGCCAGCACTATCCCATTGTTGCTCCTCACGAACCACTGCACCTAAAATCAGAGGGGGAAAAACCTGCAGCAGCAGCAGCACCATGCTCACCCTCCGCCACAATCCAGAACGCAGCTCACGAGGCAGCGTATCCAAGACGATAAACCCCTCAGATGACCAGGGAAACGGCGTCCTGCACCACAGCTCCACCATCACGCCTCTGAACTGCGAGGCCTCCACTGGTGGGGCTGCTCAGCGTCCTCAGGAGACTGTTCATGGGCCGGCACCAAAGTCTCGTACAGCAAGTCCTGCAAAATGAAACCATCGAGCAGCAGCATGCTCCCACGTTTCCTTGTCTCACAGAATCTCCTTGATGCACAGTTGACGCTGGCCCGGAACAAAGAGACAGAACACCCCCCCCCCCACAGATGCATATATAGGTAGTGAAACAATGTTGCACACATATGACCAATAGCTCCACATTTCCTTTTCTGACCATCCGGCCCAGGCCATCAGTCATGTCCCCCTTCCTTAAAGGAACCGCTAGTACTGACGTACAGAGTGCGCTGCGTCCGCTAGCGGCGTGTGTGCGTGATTAGGAGACGTCAGACGCTGCTAATGTCTGGCCAACATAACGTCCAGACGCAAAAAGTGTTTTATTGATAACCGTACAAAATCACAGACAAAAATGCGCATCGTATGACCGCTATCGCATATTCCGGGAAAAAATGCGTCCATTCGTTCGAACGCACCTTTTCACGGACAACGCGAAAAATGCGTTAGTCTGACCCTAGCCTTACCCCTTAGGCCCTGGGTCGCACTTCGGCGCCGAAGTGCGGCCTAGCTCCGGTGGGGGCCGCCATCTTGGGTCCCCCCTCACTGCCTGACGTCCTCACTCATAGCGTGATGACGTCAGATAGCCGGGGAACCCCTAGCTACCCGGAATCCCCTGGTGGAGATAGGGGGTTCATTTTAACCCCGATATCTCCAGAACCGTGGCAGCTAGGGGGTCATGGAGGGTGTCAATCGATAGGCCTGAGCATGGCCTTTCGAATGAGCAGAGGTACGAGCACCAATGGTACTTACAGGTGCCCTTTTTGGGAGAACAGCCCCGAGAGGAATGGCTGACAGAGCTAGGCGAACTGGTCCAGAGCGAAATTATACTGGACACCAGCTACAGAGCCTTCCAGTGGTTTACGGCCCACTAATGCCCAGCACAGCAGACAGCGGCCCAACAGAAGGCTTTGACTACGGCGGCACAGGGCTGCTGTATACAAGGATGGGCAAAGACCCCGGTTTTGGGGACGACGCGGAGTGGCGGCGGAAACAACTCCTGGACCTCCGGTATGAGGAACTGGAAGACCTTGATGATGACTGTGATACAGAGGGACTGGAGTTCCTGGTTGAGCAGGAATGGGAGCTCGAAAAGGTCTACAAAAGGCTGTTCGACGATGCTCCACAGCTAGGCCTGAGCCCCATTACCTGGGACTGTCCGGCGGAAGAAGCGGGCAGTCAAAGTGACACAGAAGAATTGGAGCCCAAGGCGCTCCCTTGGTTCCCCTCATGACCGCAGCAGAGGAGGAAGCGCTGGCAACAGGGCAGAGTGCCGCTGGCCTCTGCCCATCCCCAGACCCGGAGATGGAGGACACCATTCTTCCGCAAGACGACACTGTGTCAGTGTCTATCCCCCCAGCTGACGCGCTGGTGATGGGGCAGAGTGCCGATGCCCTCTGCCCACCTTTCCTAATGCTCACAATGGATCCAGGAGAGGATCCCTCGGGCTGGTTTTCCCACAGCCCATGACCCCACCGGAGATGGAGGACGCCATCCTCCTGCCAGAAGACACTTCGTCAGTGTCTATCCCCCCAGCTGAAGCGCTGGCGAAAGGGCAGAGCGCCGCTGGCCTCTGCCCACCTTTGTCGGTCCGCACAGATTTCGGTGAGGACTCCCAGGGGCTGCCGGCCTTGCAGCCGACAACCCTACCCCGACTGGAAGACAACTGTTTCCCGTATACTACACCCGTCCCCCCAGCAGAAGAGCTGGCAACGGGGCAGAGTGCCGCTGGCCTCTGCCCACCACCCAACTTGTGCCCAGAGCATCCAGGCAAGTTTTTCCGGAGGGTGCTACCCTCCCGACCAATGGCTCCCCTGAGAATGGAGGTTGCCATTCTCCCACAAGGAGGCACTTCCCCAGCATCCACCCCCTCAGCAGAAGCGCTGACTACGGGGCAGAGCATTTCCAACCTCTGCCCATCCTCCCAACCCGTTAGGCCGGAGGCCTCTTGCCTCACCTATTCCCCTCAATGGCTGGCCAGAGCACCAGGGGCACGTGCAGTTGGCACACGTTCCCCCGGGTTATTGATACCCTGGGAGAAGGTACAGGCGGTACCTCTCCCCAACAGCGAGACACTTCCCCAGGAGGGGACCCCAACAAAGGATTACACCAGCGACACGCCGGGCCCCAGAGTATAGGGCACCCCTCGGACAGCGGGCTAGCCCACAAGGACAAGTGGAGAAACCCGGGGACTCGCCTCCTACCCACAGACTACGGGCCACACAAAGACTGCTCCGACAGCCCCGAGTCGACCCGTTTGTGGGTCCAACTGTGTCTGTCGGACTCTTGGGGGGGGAAGTAATGTCACGGAGCTGACATCTGGCTCGCCTCAGAGAGCCACAAGGAACTGACTCTGCTTCAATTTTAAAGACCTTTTTTCCTTTCTTTCGGTTTTCGTTTAAATACTGTATGGACAATCTCTGTATATTATTACTCGTGTGGTTTTATTAGTGTGGTGTATTAAAAATGTATCCTGTATGGTGTGAATGTAATGTTATGTAAGAAGAAACCGTTTCTATGTGGTTTTCCCCATTTTGCCCAGCCCAGCATGGTTCCAAAGGACAAAGGACCTCATGGCCCCAACATGGAGGATACAGCAAGACAGTTGATTGGAGGCTTTTCCAAGACTTCATCTGCCTAATCCCTGGACAATGGGGGGGGAGCCTGAAAGGGACCTGATAGGGAACAGGAGGCTGGGAAAGGAGCCAATCAGTGCTGTTTGTGTGGGTGGGGGAGTTGGTAATCTGTGTGTGTGAAGTTGTATAAATGACCCTGTTGAAACCCCTAAATAAAGTAATTCACTGGTTTAAGACATACAGCTCATCTGGTGTTTTAGTTCAGAGCAAATCACATTCACCACGGAAGACACTCAGCGGTAGCTTGCTGGCTAAAATGCCTGCCCAGGCTGAGCGTGGTACCTCGTGCACCTTGCATAAACGCTCAAAGTCTTGGAGAAAGCCTTCAATCTCCTCCTCTGATTCATTAAAAGTCTTAAATACCTGAAACGGTATCTTCTTGGGGCGTGTGGGTTCTCGGTGTGGAGGCTCCATCTGCCTGGCCTCTGCTTGATGCTCAATCATCTGAAGCTCGTGTTGCCGCTCACGCTCCCTCTCCTGGCGATCCAGCTCTTTTTCTTTCTGGGCATCCTGCTGCTTAATGTCATTTATGGCTTGTTGTATAGAAGCTTCTGATGGATCGGCCCCATACAGGGCAATGCATTCCCGGACCCTCTGCTGGAACAGGTCCTCAGCTGACTGGGGTCTAGTGTCGCCGTTCCTTCGGTCCATTTCGGTCAGCTCGCTAATTAGGGAATCCTTGCCCTTGGATCCAGCGATCCCTCCTCGGCTCTCCAGCAGGTCTCTCAGGGTGTCCCGCTTGCAGGCTGCGTAGTTTGTCATCTCGGGGTGTCTTAGTGTTGGAGAGCCTCTATCCACACCGCTGCCAGCCAATGTGACGGGACGCCGTCTCTTCCCGTCTGTCCTGGCTCTCCAGACATCCCCTTACCAGGATCAGCCCGGCCTCTGAGTTGCTCGGAACTCAGTGCCTCGAGCAGCCTGATCCACAGCTCCAGACCCGCTTGTTCTGAATTCCTGCCTTGGAGCCTCTTTGCATTTCCAGAATGCTGCTCTGTGCCTTCTGAGAGTGATTAGAGCTGTAGCATAGCTGAGACAGACACCAGGCAGGCTGTATGTTCATCACAGGATACACGCTGGCCATTTCTCTTGACCTGCTTTTATTTGGTTCACAATCAGATAACAACAGTTAACATTCCCGCCCCCCAGACATTACGGCACCGCCATTCAGCAGTTCCCCATCAGCTCCTCTCAGAGAGCAAGCTCTTGAGCAGGGGCTTCTCTGGTACTGTTCTATGTGGTTAACTTGCATGTATATTGGTTATCCTGTCTTTCCCATTGTACAGCGCTACGGTACATGGTGGTGCCTTATAATTAACTGTACCTGCAGTCATACAGAGCACAGGTCCTTTTTTGGGGGGATTCCAGAGGAGCAGCAGCGATCCAGGGGTACCGTTTGATAGCTCAGGTCCCTAGAGTGTCACAGTCCAAAAAGCGCCCAGATCTGGGGGTAGGGGCACGAATGGCAGCATATAGTAGATATCCCCCTTGGATGCCGCATGGTCAGGGCTGCTTAAGCTCCTGGGGTCAAGAAAGGCTCAGCAAAGTGGGTTCCCAATGGAGCTCTCTCCTGAAAATCACCACAACGGTAGGTCGCATGAGGATCACCCCACGTTTGAAAAATCACCCAGCTGGAGCAGTTAGTTTTCGGGGCGCAGACGTTTAAAGTTTCTGCAGATGGCTCCATTACAGTCAATGAGGTGCATTCCTGGAATGGGATTGGTTGGCCCTTCTAGCTCCTTGGATGGTGATTGGCTGGGGTTTCAAACCCAGCTCATGCTTTCAATCCCAGGCTAACCCTGGTGTCGGATAACACAGTGAGCATAAGGGACAGGCTTAAAGGCATTTTGATTACGTGCTGATATAGAGGGGGAGAAGAGTCACAAAAACACCACTTTAACACTAAGACAAATAGCATAACTGAGGGGAATAGCAGAGGAGCGAGGGGTTAATACAGTCTCTGAGCAAGGGGTTCCGCGACAACAATACATTTAAAACCACATAATATAAATGAACATAAGGTCTTCCCCAAAGCAACAGTCTATGTCTTTTGGGGTTTTCGCCATTGGAAATAAAAGTCTTGGGGTTTGACGCGGGGAGCGCAACGTCAGTTCCATGACAGTGCATCCTCTGCAGGGGCACGCTTGTCCTTTCTAACTGGTGCTGGCCGTCTTAAGCAGCAGCAACAAACAGAGGATTTGCAGGATTGGCTAACCAGGCCACCCGAGTCCTCTGCCAGCCAGGCTTGTAGTGGTTTACAGTCCACCTCAGCTGCCAAAGCATCTAATGCAGCCTCCATGTCCACAGCTACTCCTGCCGTAGCCTCACTATCACACACAGAGGAGTCAGCTGAATTGTTTGACTACAATGACAGTAACATGCTGCTTGAGGATGCGCAGCAAATACAGTGCTCTGATTCAATCTCTGAGGTTGAGGAAGGGAGTATAATCAACCTAGAGGAAGGGGTGCCAGTGACACACAAATAACTGGCACTCATGTTGCCCCAGCAGCTGCAGCATACTGCCAAGTTGGCTCCAGTGACGAGGAGATAGGGGGTGATGACAATGATGAGGAGGTCACTGACTCCACCTGGGTGCCTGATCGAACAGAGGAGTCAAATGAGGAGGAGGAGGCACAACAAACATGAGGCACAACGTCCTCTATGACCAACCGTAGCACTAGCCAGTCCAAGGCATCAGATGTCAGAGCTGCTCAGGTGCAGAGCGCTGTTGTCTCAAAGCACACATCCAGGAACTCTGCTGTCCTGGAGTTCTTTAAGAAATGTGGAGCAGACCGCACCGTTGCTATTTGTAATCTATGTCAGATGAGGCTCAAGTGTGGGAAAGACACAGACGCTTGGGTACCACGTGCTTGAGACGACATATGACCACCTGCCACGCATCCCGTTAGCGCAAAACTTTGCGTAGGTCCTCCTCCTCCTCATCTGTCTCTACCCCCACTGTATGTCCTGCCATATCATTGCCTACAACCTCTACTGACAGGGATGATGCTACAGTAATGGATGTACCAGGTCCTTCCTCACAATGTGACAGCATCCCATAAACTGAAGATTTATGCAGTCAGATTACGTTGCCCCAGCTGCTGCAGCGTAAGAAAAAATATAGTCCCAACCATCCCCAAGCACAGCATCTAAATGCCAGTTTAGCAAAATTACTCGAATTGCAGCTGCTGCCTTTCCAGCTGGTGGACTCTGCTTCCTTCCGTGAATTTGCTGAATGTGCTGTACCACAGTGGCAGGTTCCAAAACACCATTTCTTTTCACAGAAGGCCATTCCAGCACTATACCAGCACGTGGAACACAATGTTATGGAGTCATTGGGAAAGGCAGTCGGCAGCAAGGTGCACGTGACTTTAGACATGTGGTCCAGCAAGCATGGACAGGGCCGTTACATTTCCGTCTCGGCACACTGGGTAACTCTGATTGCAGCTGGGAGGGATACAAGATGGGGCTCTGTGCTGGAACTTGTTCATCCACCACACCTCCAGAAAGCTGCTTGTATGAGGTCTGTCTGCTACACCACCACCTCTCCCTCTTCCTCCTCCTCCTCCTCCTGTGTCTCTGGCGAAGTGGCAGTTAAACTGAGTTTAAGTGGCAGGGGCTACGCAATGGCTCAAGCAAAAAGATGCCATACTGTGCTTGAGCTGGTTTGTTTAGGGGACAGGAGCCACACCGGGCCAGAAATTCTGTCAGCTCTGCAGGGGCAGGTGCAGAGATGGTTAACACCATGCCAGCTTCAGCTGGGAATGGTCGTCTGCGATAATGGCAGCAACCTTCTCTCCGCCCTACGCCAGGGTAAGTTGACGCATGTACCATGCCAAGCACACGTCCTAAATCTGGTGGTACAGCGTTTCCTAACAAGGTACCCAGGGCTGGCAGAGCTTCTCAGCCAGGCCAGAAAAGTCTGCAGTCACTTCAGATGGTCATTCCCAGCAAGTGTTCGCCTGGCAGAAATTCAAAGAGAATTCCACCTTCCCACAAACCGTCTCATCTGTGACATGCTCACCAGGTGGAACTCACGCACAAGCAGCAGAGGGCCATCAATGAGTACCTGTGTGAGTATGGCACAAGGACAGGTTCAGGTCAACTTGTTTTTTTTTCCCCCGCAGTGGCTGATGATCAAGGATGCATGCACTGTACTGTCACCATTTGAGGAGGCAACAAGGATGGTGAGCAGGGACAGTGGATGCATCAGTGACACAATTCCTTTAGTGTTCCTGCTGGAGCACACTCTGCGGGGAATTATAGAGGTGGCTCTAGAGGCAGAGCAGCAGGAGGAAGAGGAGGCCTTCCCTAGCTCTCAAGGCCCCAGTCTTTATGCAGACAGCATTCCTACGGGTCCTCCTCAGATCAGACAGGAGGAGGAATATTTAAGTAGTGGGGGCATTGAAGGTGGGGATTCCTCAAGGGAGGGTTTTGTGTGCCCAGAAACACAAGGACTAGCATGTGGCTGGGAGGAGGAAGTACACGATGGGGTCATCCTCATTGACCAGGAAGACTCGGAAGCTAATGCCACCTCCAACTTACGCTGCATGGGCTCCCTTATCCTGCAAAGCCTGGTAAAGGACCCCAGGATTCATGCTATCAAGGAGAGGGATCATTACTGGTTGCAAGCCTTTTTGATCCACGATACAAGGGTAAAGTTTCAGAGCTCATCCTGCCCGCACAGAGGGAGCACAGGATGAAACAACTTGAGTACGCTCTAAAGTGACACTTGTGTAACACCTTTCCAGGCACTGGTAGGTTACCAAGTGATGACACAGGTGCTTCTGAGGCTGTGGATGATCAGAGGAAGAACAGTGAAGGCTGGGGCCGCTTGACTGATGCCTTTTTTAATTTTTTTAGTCCACGACGCCCAGGGACGTCAAATGTAGGTACCCATTGCCAGAGTCTTCACCATATGGTGCAGGACTACCTAGGGGCAAGGGCAGACCTGGATACCTTTCCAGCCGATGATCCACTGGCTTACTGGGTGTTGAGATTGGATCACTGGAAGAAAGAGGAATGTTTATTGTAAATATCTATCTAACAAAATGTAATTAGCATTTTAGTAGGTCAATGTGGGTCATTTATGCAAATTATGGCTGTTGAATCTCAGCATAAATTGTGGCGTTTTGTTCATTAAAGAGCTCAGAGAGAGAGAATCCTGTTGGAACATAAATGTCTCCTTCAGCTACGCTACACTACACTCAACCTCAGAAGGCACAGAGCGGCCTTCTGGAAATTCCTAACGGCTCCAAGGCAGAGAAACAGAAGCAGGCGGGTCAAGCTGCTCGAGGCGCTGAGGACAGCGCTCCCAGTAGCCGGGCTGACCGCAACGAAGGGTGTCTAGAGAGCCAGGACAGGCGGAAGAGAACGGTTCCGTCACATCTACTAAACACAAGTATTTACCAGAACGATTGGTTTCTGCATCTGACTGCCCTGCACCTTGAATACTTCACGGACTGTCTTTCCACGTATGGTGTTTCTGAGCGTGTCCTAGGCTTTCTGTCGGTCTCAAAATATTTGGAGCCTAGAGGCAATTGAGCTAGTCCTTTGAGTCCCCTAGTTCTTGAGTTACAACCTGTATTTTATGCAATTTCTGTGTTAATCAAGAAAGAATTGTTGCCCTTAAGGATCTCAACTCCTCTACTCTGGGGGAAGCGATATAGCCACCGTTACATCACTGCAGTGATCACTGAGCTGCCCTTCTCACTGCACTGATGATCACAGAGCTGCCGTTATCACTAAACTTATCACTGAGCTGCCCTTATTACTGCACTGAGCACTGAGCTGATCACTGAGCTGCCCTTATTACTGCACTGAGCTGATCACTGAACTGCCCTTATAACTGCGCTGATCACAGAGCTGCACTTATCACTGAGCTGCCCTTATCACTGCACTGAGCACTGTGCTTATCACTGAGCTGCCTTATCACCGAGTCCTGCACTTATCACTGAGCTGCCCTTATCACTGCACTGAACCCTGCACTCATCACTAGGCTGCCCTTATCACTGAGCTGATCACTGAGCTGCCCTTATCACTGCACTAAGCCCTGCGCTTGTCAGTGAGCTGCCCTTATCACTGAGCTGCCCTTATCACTGCATTGATCACAGAGCTATCCTTATCACTGCACTGATCACTGAGCTGCCCTGATCACTGTATTGATCACTGAGCTATCCTTATCACCGCGCTGATCACAGAGCTGCCCTTAGCACTACAATGAGCCCTGTGCTTATCACTGAGCTGCCCTTATCACTACATGGATCACTGAGCTGCCCTTATCCCTGCACTGTGCTCTGTGCTTATCACCGAGCTACCCTTATCACTGCACTGAGCCCTGTGCTTATCACCGAGCTACCCTTATCACTGCACTGAGCCCTGTGCTTATCACCGAGCTACCCTTATCACTGCACTGAGCCCTGTGCTTATCACTGAGCTGATCTTATCCCTGCACTGAACTCTGTGCTTATCACTGAGCTGCCCTTATCCCTGCACTGAGCCCTGCGCTTATCACTGAGCTGCCCTTATCCCTGCACTGAGCTCTGTGCTTATCACTGAGCTGCCCTTATCCCTGCACTGAGCTCTGTGCTTATCACTGAGCTGCCTTTATCCCTGCACTGAGCCCTGTGCTTATCACTGAGCTGCCCTTATCACTGCACTGAGCTCTGCACTTATCACTGAGCTGAACTTATCCCTGCACTGAGCTCTGCACTTATCACTGAGCTGATCTTATCCCTGCACTGAGCCCTGTGCTTATCACTGAGCTGCCCTTATCACTGCACTGAGCCCTGTGCTTATCACTGAGCTGCCCTCATCCCTGCACTGAGCCCTGTGCTTATCACTGAGCTGCCCTTATCATTGACTTATCACTGAGCTGCCCTTATCCCTGCACTGAGCCCTGCGCTTATCACTGAGCTGACCTTATCCCTGCACTGAGCCCTGTGCTTATCACTGAGCTGCCCTTATCATTGCTCTTATCACTGAGCTGCCCTTATCCCTGCACTGAGCCCTGCGCTTATCACTGAGCTGCCCTTATCCCTGCACTGAGCCCTGCGCTTATCACTGAGCTGCCCTTATCCCTGCACTGAGCCCTGTGCTTATCACTGAGCTGCCCTTATCATTGCACTTATCACTGAGCTGCCCTTATCACTGCACTGAGCCCTGTGCTTATCACTGAGCTGCCCTTATCCCTGCACTGAGCCCTGCGCTTATCACTGAGCTGACCTTATCCCTGCACTGAGCCCTGTGCTTATCACTGAGCTGCCCTTATCATTGCTCTTATCACTGAGCTGCCCTTATCATTGACTTATCACTGAGCTGCCCTTATCCCTGCACTGAGCCCTGCGCTTATCACTGAGCTGACCTTATCCCTGCACTGAGCCCTGTGCTTATCACTGAGCTGCCCTTATCATTGCTCTTATCACTGAGCTGCCCTTATCACTGAGCTGCCCTTATCACTGAGCTGCCCTTATCCCTGCACTGAGCCCTGCGCTTATCACTGAGCTGCCCTTATCCCTGCACTGAGCTCTGTGCTTATCACTGAGCTGCCCTTATCATTGCACTTATCACTGAGCTGCCCTTATCACTGCACAGAGCCCTGCGCTTATCACTGAGCTGCCCTTATCATTGCACTTATCACTGAGCTGCCCTTATCCCTGCACTGAGCCCTGTGCTTATCACTGAGCTGCCCTTATCCCTGCACTGAGCCCTGCACTTATCACTGAGCTGCCCTTATCCCTGCACTGAGCCCTGTGCTTATCACTGAGCTGCCCTTATCATTGCACTTATCACTGAGCTGCCCTTATCCCTGCACTGAGCTCTGTGCTTATCACTGAGCTGCCCTTATCATTGCACTTATCACTGAGCTGCCCTTATCACTGAGCTGCCCTTATCACTGCACAGAGCCCTACGCTTATCACTGGCTCTTCGATGCTCTTTCGTTCCCTGCACTTTGGAGAATCTAGTTCTCCGACCTGCAGTGAATTTAGCGTTTAATGGAGGGTCCCCAAAGTGCTGAGAGAAAAACAATGCAAAACCACCTATTTCAACACAAAAACTGCCTGAAACAATGACAGGGCAATCCGAAAAGAAGCCGAACGTACTCGCGGATCCACCGCACAACCACCTACCGCAAAAGCCAACAATCCGTCGAACAGACTCCGACCAGCTGAAAAAAAAACCCGGAAAGCCAACGAAGTGTAAAAAACAAAAACACAACACATACACAAACCGAAATGTTTAAACGCTGTTTGCATAAAACTACTGCAGGCAAATGCCTTGAATTAACATATAAGATCGTATGAATGATAAAAGATCTGTCAAAAATCCCGAAACATGCCAAAAATTCCTAATAAAAGAGACAAAAAACTGTTTAGTAGATATTTAGTATAAATGGGGAATATTTTTAACATTGAAACTGGTGCGATTCGCCTGATTAAACCTGCAGAAAGTACAAATCCTGGGAATTCCCCTTTATTTCCCTCTGACGAGCTAGGAAATGTACCTCCGCGCTCCCTAGACCATCCCTGTTGGTGGGACGTTTGTAACAATGTGTCAGAGATGAGAGAAGCCGTATGCAGTCTCTAGTGACGTGACGCCTCTCCCCAGTCTCCCGTGAAGTGACGCCTCTCCCCAGTCTCCCGTGACGTGATGCCTCTCCCCAGTCCCTTGTGACGCATCTCCCCAGTCTCCCACGACGTGACGCCTCTCTCCAGTCTCCCGCGACGTGACGCCTCTCCCCAGTCTCCCGCGATGTGATCCCTCTACCCAGTCTCTCCTGATGCCTCTCCCCAGTCTCCCGCGACGTGAAACCGGCCTCTCCACAGTCTCTCGTGACGCCTCTCCCCAGTCTCCCGCGACGTCTCTCCCCAGTCCCCCGCAACATAACGTCTCTCCCCATCTTCCGCGGTGTGACACCTTGTGACGGGATGGTCGTCCGTCGACTATCCTGCTGTCCAGATGCCCCTGCTGTGGATCAGCCCGACTACCGAGTGGCTCGGCACTCGGCGTCCCGAGCAGCCTGATCCGCTGGTCCTGGGTGTTGGGAATGGCTTTGGTATTGTTAGGGACCGCTGTAAGCAAGTGGTGCCGTCTGGGGTCGATTTGATGTTCCTCTTCTGGGTTAGGTAGCGTTTCAGAAGACCGCTGAGTGTCTTACGTGGTGAATGTGATTTGCTCTGAACTAAAACACCAGACGAGCTGTATGTCTTAAACCAGTGAATTGCTTTATTTAGGGGTTTCAACAGGGTCATTTATACAACTTCACACACACAGATTACCAACTCCCCCACCCACACAACCAGCACTGATTGGCTCCTTTCCCAGCCTCCTGTTCCCTATCAGGTCCCTTTCAGGCTCCCCCCCCCATTGTCCAGGGATTAGGCAGATGAAGTCTTGGAAAAGCCTCCAATCAACTGTCTTGCTGTATCCTCCATCTTGGGGCCATGAGGTCCTTTGTCCTTTGGAACCATGCTGGGCTGGGCAAAATGGGGAAAACCACATAGAAACGGTTTCTTACATAACATTACATTCACACCATACAGGATACATTTTTAATACACCACACTAATAAAACCACACGAGTAATAATATACAGAGATTGTCCATACAGTATTTAACGCAAAACCGAAAGAAAGGAAAAAAGGTCTTTAAAATTGAAGCAGAGTCAGTTCCTTGTGGCTCTCTGAGGCGAGCCAGATGTCAGCTCTGTGACATTACTTCCCCCCCCAAGAGTCCGACAGACACAGTTGGACCCACAAACGGTTCGACTCGGGGCTGTCGGAGCAGTCTTTGTGTGGCCCATAGTCTGTGGGTAGGAGGCGAGTCCCCGGGTTTCTCCACTTGTCCTTGTGAGCTAGCCTGCTGTCCGAGGGGTGCCCTATACTCTGGGGCCCGGCGTGTCGCTGGTGTAATCCTTTGTTGGGGTCCCCTCCTGGGGAAGTGTCTCGCTGTTGGGGAGAGGTACCGCCTGTACCTTCTCCCAGGGTATCAATAACCCGGGGGGGAACGTGTGCCAACTGCACGTGCCCCTGGTGCTCTGGCCAGCCGTTGAGGGGAATAGGTGAGGCAAGAGGCCTCCGGCCTAATGGGTTGGGAGGATGGGCAGAGGTTGGAAATGCTCTGCCCCGTAGCCAGCGCTTCTGCTGAGGGGGTGGATGCTGGGGAAGTGCCTCCTTGTGGGAGAATGGCAACCTCCATTCTCAGGGGAGCCATTGTTTGGGAGGGTAGCACCCTCTGGAAAAACTTGCCTGGATCCTCTGGGCACAAGTTGGGTGGTGGGCAGAGGCCAGCGGCACTCTGCCCCGTTGCCAGCTCTTCTGCTGGGGGGACAGGTGTAGTATACGGGAAACAGTTGTCTTCCAGTCGGGGTAGGGTCATCGGCTGCGAGGCCGGCAGCCCCTGGGAGTCCTCACCCAAATCTGTGCGGACCGACAAAGGTGGGCAGAGGCCAGCGGCGCTCTGCTCTGTTGCCAGCGCTTCTGCTGGAGGGGTTGATGCTGGAGACGTGTCTCCGGGCGGGAGAATGGTGTCCTCCATTCTCGGTGGGGTCATTAGTTGCTGGGCTGGCAGCCCGTGGAGATCCTTGCTCGGGTCGTCTTGGTGCAACTTGGGGAGTGGAAAGAGGCCAGCGGCGCTCTGCTCTGTTGCCAGCGCTTCTGCTGGAGGGGTTGATGCTGGAGACGTGTCTCCGGGCGGGAGAATGGTGTCCTCCATTCTCGGTGGGGTCATTAGTTGCTGGGCTGGCAGCCCGTGGAGATCCTTTCTCGGGTCGTCTTGGTGCAACTTGGGGAGTGGGCAGAGGCCAGAGGCGCTCTGCCCTGTTGCCAGCGCTTCAGCTGGGGGGATAGACACTGACAAAGTGTCTTCTGGCAGGAGGATGGCGTCCTCCATCTCCGGTGGGGTCATGGGCTGCGGGAAAACCAGCGCGGGGGGATCCTCTCCTGGATCCATTGTGACCCTTAGGAAAGGTGGGCAGAGGGCATCGGCACTCTGCCCCGTCGCCAGCGCTTCAGCTGGGGGGATAGACACTGACACAGTGTCGTCTTCCGGAAGAATGGTGTCCTCCATCTCCGGGTCTGGGGATGGGCAGAGGTCAACGGCACTCTGCCCTGTTGCTAGCGCTTCCTCCTCTGCTGCGGTCATGAGGGGGATCCAAGGGAGCGCCTCGGGCTCCAATTCTTCTGTGTCACTTTGACTGCCCGCTTCTTCCACCGGACAGTCCCAGGTAATGGGGCTCAGGCCTAGCTGTGGAGCGTCGTTGAACAGCCTTTTGTAGACCTTTTCAAGCTCCCATTCCTGCTCAACCAGGAACTCCAGTCCCTCTGTATCATGGTCATCATCAAGGTCTTCCAGTTCCTCATACCGGAGGTCCAGGAGTTGTTCCCGCCGCCACTCCGCGTCGTCCCCAAAACCGGGGTCTTTGCCCATCCTTGTATACAGCAGCCCTGTGCCACCGTAGTCAAAGCCTTCTGTTGGGCCTCTGTCTGCTGTGCTGTGCATTAGTTGGGCTGTAAACCACTGGAAGGCTCTGTAGCTGGTGTCCAGTATAATTTCGCTCTGGACCAGTTCGCCTAGCTCTGTCAGCCATTCCTCTCAGGGCTGTTCTCCCAAAAAGGGCACCCGTAAGTACCATTGGTGCTCGTACCTCTCCGTATAAGTGGGAAAGGCTTCTTCAGGGCAATCCTCCTCCTGTTGGATGGCCTCGTTCCACATCTCCTGGCGGTCAAAATCTTTCCACCAGTGCTCGTCCTGCCAGGCACCAGGTTCATCCGCCTGGGCCATCGCCTCCTTACTCTTCGCTGGAACCGGTCTCTTATGGACGGGGTTCCCGTGTCCTCTCTTCGCTGGTCCATTTCTCTCAGTTCTTTGACCAAGGCCTTTTTGCTCTTTGAGCTGGCGGTCCCCCCATGGTTTTCCAACATGTCCCGTAATGTGTCTCTTTTGCATTTGGCATAATTGGCCATTCTGAGTGTCGTTTTTGGGGGGGTTGGAGAGCTAATTCTTGCCGCTTGCCACCAGTGGGACAGGATGGTCGTCCGTCGACTGTCCTGCTCTCCAGATGCCCCTGCTGTGGATCAGCCCGACTACCGAGTGGCTCGGCACTCGGCGTCCCGAGCAGCCTGATCCGCTGGTCCTGGGTATTGGGAATGGCTTTGGTGTTGTTAGGGACCGCTGTAAGCAAGTGGTGCCGTCTGGGGTCGATTTGATGGTCCTCTTCTGGGTTAGGTAGCGTTTCGGAAGACCGCTGAGTGTCTTCCGTGGTGAATGTGATTTCCTCTGAAATAAATAAAACACCAGACGAGCTGTATGTCTTAAACCAGTGAATTGCTTTATTTAGGGATTTCAACAGAGTCATTTATACAACTTCACACACACAGATTACCAACTCCCCCACCCACACAACCAGCACTGATTGGCTCCTTTCCCAGCCTCCTGTTCCCTATCAGGTCCCTTTCAGCTTCCCCATTGTCCAAGGATTAGGCAGATGAGGTCTTGGAAAAGCCTCCAATCAACTGTCTTGCTGTATCCTCCATCTTGGGGCCATGAGGTCCTTTGTCCTTTGGAACCATGCTGGGCTGGACAAAATGGGGAAAACCACATAGAAACGGTTTCTTACATAACATTACATTCACACCATACAGGATACATTTTTAATACACCACACTAATAAAACCACACGAGTAATAATATACAGAGATTGTCCATACAGTATTTAACCACATCGCTGCTGAGGACGCGCTCAGCGCGTCCTCAGCAGTCCCGCTGGTATGCGGAGGACGCGCTGAGCGCGTCCTCCCATCGGGGTCAGCGTTCGGCCGGGTTCCGGCCGATCGCTGGCCCCTCCGGTGCGGGCTGACATCCTGGATGTCAGCCCGGCATCCGGACCAGCAGCCGCCAGAATTAGGTGTCATCGCGGGGGCGCGATGACACCTAATTCAGGCGCCCCCCCCGCATGTGCGGAGGAGGCACCTGAAAGGGAGGGGGGGAGGTCCTTCGGACCTCTCTCCCTCCCGATCGGTGGCGCACAGGGGGTTAACCCAGGCATCATTTGGAAGGGCACAGCCTGCCCTTCCAAATGATGCCTGGCATTAACCCCTGGGGAGCTGGATCGCGAATCGGCGCTGAAAAGCGCCGGTTCGCGATCCTTTCCCGGAGCTGGCCGACATCTTGGATGTCGGCCAAGCCTCCGGGAACTCCCCAGAGGACTGGCGTCATCGTGCGTAGCACGATGACGCCAGTCCTAGACTTAACCCCTAACTGCCACCAACTGTGGAGATAGGGAGTTCATTGGAACTCCCTATCTCCCGATCCGTGGCAGCTAGGGGTTAAATTTTGGTATCGTTGGATCGGCCAGAGCATGGCCGTTCCAACGATACCAACATGAAAGTGAAAAATTTTGTAAAAAAAAAAAAATGAAAAATAAAAATAAAAAAAATTAAAAAAAAAATTAAAAAAAAAAAATAAACACTTTTTTTTTATTTTTTTGGTTTGTTAATGCAGCAATATTGTTCCCATTTCAATTATAATGTGAACAATGATGCTGCACTAACGATTTTTGTATGCGGTGCGTTTGTTAAAAATAGTGTCATTTTCCCCAAAAAAAAATGTAACGAGACCCCATCTCTAATTTTTTTAACAAGCGCACCCCATACAAAATATAACTGCAATTGCTCGCATGTTAAAATGTGGAAAAAAACACTTTACACATTGTAAATTATTGAAAATACATATTTTATTGCATTTTTTGTTATAATATACAGACATGACATAACGTATACATATAATAATGACATATTATGAATCTACTGAGTCTGACGGAAAGAACGATATATAATATGTCTGGGTCATATACTAAAATAAGCCTTCAAAACACGTTTAAACATGATGCGCAAAACAGGTAAAAATGACCTCAGCATAGGGGCGGGAAACGCAAAACTGAAAGAAAGGAAAAAAGGTCTTTAAAATGGGAGCAGAGTCAGTTCCTTGTGGCTTTCTGAGGAGAGCCAGATGTCAGCTCCGTGTTTTTGGATTTTTTGGAGTGCCCTCCAAGAGGGCATATATGCTACATATTTGCCATAAAAGGTGTATGGGGGTCCGGGTAGTGCCTTGGGGGACAGGAAACAAGGACAAAAAGTTTAAAAAAAACGTTTTTAAAGGGACAGTGAGTTTTCCATGAAATAAGGGTTAAAAATAAAAATGAAAAATTCCTTCAAATATCGTGCCTAGGAGGTCCCCATAACCTGCCCGTGAAGTGGCGGATTTCTAGGATGTATAGAAATATGTAAAAACCAAAAAATGACATTTCAAATGACGGTAAATGCTTTTCCTTTAATCTATCCATAAACAACTGCCTGTGGCGGCAGTCTGTATGAAAAGAGGAGACATTTTCGGACACACAGAAAAAGTTTACTGATTTTTTGCCGGTGAAAAGCAGGAGAATGGAAACTTCTAGACCAAAAAGCCGATTTGGAAAGTGAGATAAATGGGAGAATTTTTCTGTTTTGGCTATTTTGACCTAGAATTTTCCATTCTCCAGTCATTCTCCTGAGTTTCACCTTTCTCTGAATAACCCTGTCAGGGTTATTCAGAGAGCGGTGAAGAGCAGGAGAATGGAAAATTCTAGGTCAAAATAGCCAAAACAGAAAAATTCTCCCATTTAGGCTAGGGTCAGACTAGCGAATTTGTAACGTGCGTTTAGGCGCACTTAATCACGGCCGCACTAGCAGCAAATGACAGGCAATGACGGCCAATATATGAAGTACGGTCGCACGAAAGTCTGGCTGCACAACGCAAGTGGAAAATGAACGCATTTTTTCGAGAACGCAGAACCGCTGCGCTGCGTCCACTAGCGGCGTGTGTGCGTGATTTGGAGACGTCAGACCCTGCTCATGTCCGGCCAACATAACGTCCAGACACCCAAAGTTTCCTGGTTTGGATCCGTAAAAAATCACGCACAAAAATGCGCACCGTATGACCGTTTTCGCGCAATCCGTGAAAAAATACGGCAATGCGTTCGGACGCACTTTTTGACGGTCGCTGCGAAAAATGCGTTAGTCTGACCCTAGCCTTATCTCACTTTCCAAATCGGCTATTTGGTCCAGATTGTTCTTTCCCTGCCATTCTCCTGGTTTTCACCTTTCTCTGAACAACCCTGAGAGAGAGGTGAAAGCCAGGAGAACTGGCAAGAGAAGAGAACAATCTAGACCAAATAGCCGATTTGGAAAGTGAGATAAATCGGAGATTTTTTCTGGTTTGGCTATTTTGACCTAGAATTTTCACTTCTCCAGTTATTCTCCTGCTTTTCACCGCTCTCTGAATAACCCTGTGAATGTTTAATCCCGAGGTGAAAAATAACATTGCTTTAGATTTTTTTCAAACACCAGTTAAATGCAGCATATTAGGATGTTTTAGGGAAATTAATTCTCAAATCTCAATCAGAAGCAGACTCCACCCCACCCTCAGTATATTGTACAATGTATCAAATTGATTACCAGACTAAAAACACCTCTTGTCATGCCCGTTTGTGAACAGAGGTCATTTAAAGTTGATAATCTTTCCACGTACACATTAGTTTTTAATTCAATATCTAATAAACCGTTGCTTATAATATTCTGCAGTAAAGTCTCTTTATTTCTAGATTTTTTAGTATTTTTTAAGCATTTTCTATACTTTTTTCAATTTTTTTTTTTTTTTCGAACCCGAACCAAACACGCCCAAAAAGTTCGAAATTCGCGAACTTTCGAACTGCCAAAGTTCAGGTCGAACTCAGAACCGTCCGAACAACTCATCCCTAGTGACAAACCTCTCCCCTGTCTCCCGCTACGTGACGCCTCTCTCCAGTCTCCTGTGGTGTGACGTCTCTCCCTAGTCTCCCGCTACGAGATGCCTCTCTCCAGTCTCCTGCGAAGTGACGCCTCTCCCCAGTCTCCCGCGATGTGACGTCTCTCCCCAGTCTCCCGCTACGAGATGCCTCTCCCCTGTCTCCCGCGAAGTGACGCCTCTCTCCAGTCTCCTGTGGTGTGACGTCTCTCCCTAGTCTCCCGCTACGAGATGCCTCTCTCCAGTCTCCTGCGAAGTGACGCCTCTCACCAGTCTCCCGCGATGTGACGTCTCTCCCCAGTCTCCCGCTACGAGATGCCTCTCCCCAGTCTCCCGCGAAGTGACGCCTCTCCCCAGTCTCCCACGATGTGACGTCTCTCCCCAGTCTCCCGCTACAAGATGCCTCTCTCCAGTCTCCCGCGATGTGACGCCTCTCCCCAGTCTCCCGCGATGTGATGCCTCTCCCCAGTCTCCCGTGGTGTGACGCCTCTCCCGCTATGTGACGCCTCTCCCCAGTCTCCTGTGGTGTGACGCCTCTCCCACTACGTGATGCCTCTCCCCAGTCTCCCTTGGTGTGATGCCTCTCCCTAGTCTCCTGCTACGTGACGCCTCTCTCCAGTCTCCCGCCACGTGACGCCTCTCTCCAGTCTCCCGTGGTGTGACGCCTCTCCCACTACGTGACGCCTCTCCCCAGTCTCCCGTGGTCTGATGCTTCTCCCCAGTCTCCTGCGATGTGACGCCTCTCCCCAGTCTCCCTTGGTGTGACGCCTCTCTCCAGTCTCCCTTGGTGTGACACAGCTCCCGCTACGTGACGCCTCTCCACAGTCTCCCGTGGTGTGACTCCTCTCTCCAGTCTCCTGTGGTGTGACGCCTCTCCCCAGTCTCCCATGGTGTGATGTCTCTCCCTAGTCTCCCGTGGTGTGACGCCTCTCTCCAGTCTCCCTTGGTGTGATGCCTCTCCCCAGTCTCCCATGGTGTGATGTCTCTCCCTAGTCTCCCGTGGTGTGACGCCTCTCCCGCTACATGACGCCTCTCCCCAGTCTCCCTTGGTGTGACGCCTCTCTCCAGTCTCCCTTGGTGTGACGCCTCTCTCCTTTCCACACATGGTGGTTGGATTAAATGGGAATCCATTGGTTTTCCTCGGCTGCTCCCAGTCAGGCCATTACGAGTTAAATAAGGAAGGGGTATAAAGATAATAATCTGGGGAGGCGGATCCCGTCATCCTGTGTTTACGGGTTTATGAAACATTTAGCATTCATTTCCTGCGGCTCAGATTTGCTCCATTAAAGCACAGACTCCGGTGAATGAGGCGGCCGCAATGAGTGCGCGGAGCGGCCTGTGTGTACTGGGAATTACACAATGCTTCTCTCTTAAACAGGACTGGCTCGTGGGCTGTTACCCCCTTCAGTGCCACCATCAAAACTATGTGCGCGGGGAGGATCCATCGCTGATTCCCTCTGGAGATCTACAGCACAAAATTATTAAAACCATCCAAAGTGCTGAATTTAAAAAGCAATTAAAGAGGGGATTTCCTGGGATTTGTTGTCGCGGCGGCTCTGTCACCCCCTGCCTTTTAATAAAGATAAATTCAGTGTTAAAAATCTGCTTATTCCCAGCTTCTCTCCAAACCTTGTGTAAAGATCGGCCTGAAGATGCGACGTTCCATGGTAAGCCCAGGCAAAGGAACCGGTGGTGAGCAATACACCCCCCCCTCCCCTGGTAAGCCCAGGCAGAGGAGCCGTAAGGAGCAATCCACCAACCCCCCCGGTAAGCCCAGGCAGAGGAGCCGGTGAGGAGTGATCCACCACCCCCCCGTAAACCCAGGCAGAGAAGCCGATGAGGAGCACCCCCCCCCGGAAAGCTCAGGCAGAGCAGCTGGTGAGGAGCAATCCACCCTCCTCCAGTAAGCCCAGGCACGGGAGCTGGTGAGGAGCAATCCACTGCCACCCTCTGGTAAACCCAGGCAAAGGAGCCGGTGAGCAACGATCCATCGTCCCTATGGTAATCCCAGGCAGCAGAGGAGCCGTTGAGGAGCAATCCATCTCCCTCCAGTAAGCCCAGGCAGAGGAGCCAGTGAGGAGCGATCCATCCCCCCAGTGAGTCCAGGCAGAGGAGCCGGTGAGGAGTGATCCATCGCCCCCAGTGAGTCCAGGTAGAGAAGCCGGTGAGGAGTGATCCATCGCCCCCAGTGAGCCCAGGCAGAGGAGCCAGTGAGGAGCAATCCATTGCCCCCCTGGGAGCCCAGGCAGAGGAGCCAGTGAGGAGCGATCCATTGCCCCCCCGCCGTGAGTCCATGCAGAGAAGCCGGTGAGGAGCGATTAATTTCCCCCCAGTGAGCCCAGGCAGAGGAGCCAGTGAGGAGCGATCCATTGCCCCCCCAGTGAGCCCAGGCAGAGGAGCCGATGAGGAGCGATCCATTGCCCCCCTAGTGAACCCATGTAGAGGAGCCGGTGAAGAGCGATCCATTGCCCCCCCCCAGTGATCCCAGGCAGAGGATCTGGTGAGGAGCGATCCATTGCCCCCCTAGTGAGCCCAGGAAGAGGAGCCAGTGAGGAGCGATCCATCCCCCAGTGAGCCCAGGCAGAGGAGCCAGTGAGGAACGATCCATTGCCCCCCCAGTAAGCCCGGGCAGAGGAGCCGGTGAGGAGCGATCCATTGCCCCCCCAGTGAGCTCAGGCAGAGGAGCCAGTGAGGAGCGATCCATTGCCCCCCCCAGTGAGCCCAGGCAGAGGAGCTGGTGAGGCGCGATCCATTGCCCCCCCAGTGAGCCCAAGCAGAGGAGCCGGTGAGGAGCGATCCATTGCCCCCTCCTAGTGAGCCCAGGCAGAGGAGCCGGTGAGGAGTGACCCATCCCCCCAGTGAGCCCAGGCAAAGGAGCCGGTGAGGAGCAATCCATTGCCCCCCCAAGTGAGCCCAGGCAGAGGAGCCGGGGAGGAGCGATCCATTGCCCCCCCCAGTGAGCTCAGGCAGAGGAGTCAATAAGGAGCGATCCATTGCCCCCCCCCAGTGAGCTCAGGCAGAGGAGTCAATGAGGAGCGATCCATTGCCCCCCCAGTGAGCCCAGGCAGAGGAGCCGATGAGGAGCGATTCATTGCCCCCCCCCAGTGAGCCCAGGCAGAGGAGCCGGTGAGGAGTGATCTATCCCCCCCAGTGTGTCCAGGCAGAGGAGCCGGTGAGGAGCGATTCATCCCCCCCAGGGAGTCCAGGCAGAGTGTCACTGAACGGACCTGAGGGCTCCTTCCAGCGAGCCAAGTGACTAAAAACTCAGACAATTTTAAAGACCATTTTTTCCTTTTATATGTCGGTTGTGCGTTTAAGTGTATGTACATTTTATTTCATTTCTAGATGTGGTTTTACTGGTGTGGTTTTTATTAGAGTGTGATGTATTAACATGTATCCTGTATTGTATGAGGGCATTTAAGTCTGGACATGTCTGAGGGCATTCAAGTCTGGACATGTCTGAGGGCATTCAAGTCTGGACATGTCTGAGGGCATTCAAGTCTGGACATGTCTGAAGATTTTGTGTATAAATACATCGGCCAAAACCCTTCATAAAACAGTTCCTGTTTTAAAGTCATACAGCCTTCGTCTGGTGAGTTATTTCAGGGCATATCACATTGCACTTAGAAGGCACTCGGTGGCCTTCTACATCACGTCTATCCCAGGAAAAGGAGCCTCAAGTCAGCCCAGCAGCCACCTCCACACCAACAAGTGGACGGTAAATCTGGCTGCTCGAGACGCCGAGTGCCAAGCCACTCGGTAGTCGGGCCGGACGCCATCTAGGGGGTCAGATAGGAGCAGGACCGCAGGCGGACACCCCATTCCGTCACACAGAGGAGCCGGTGAGGAGCGATCCATTGCCCCCCCTAGTGAGCCCAGGCAGAGGAGCCGGTGAGGAGCGATCCATTGCCCCCCCAGTGAGCCCAGGCAGAGGAGCCGGGGAGGAGTGATCTATCCCCCCAGTGAGTCCGGCAGAGGAGCCGGTGAGGAGCAATCCATTCCCCCTCCCAGTGAGTCAAGGCAGAGGAGCCAGTGAGGAGCGATCCATTCCCCCTCCCAGTGAGTCCAGGCAGAGGAGCCAGTGAGGAGTGATTCATCCCCCCAGTGAGTCCAGGCAGAGGAGCCGGTGAGGAGCGATCCATTGCCCCCCCCAGTGAGCTCAAGCAGAAGAGCCGATGAGGAGCGATCCATTGCCCCCCCAGTGAGTCCAGGCAGAGGAGCCAGTGAGGAGTGATTCATCCCCCCAGTGAGCCCAGGCAGAGGAGCCGGTGAGGAGCGATCCATTGCCCCCCCAGTGAGCCCAGGCAGAGGAGCCGGTGAGGAGCGATCCATTGCCTCCTCCAGTGAGCTCAAGCAGAAGAGCCGATGAGGAGCGATCCATTGCCCCCCCCCCCAGTGAGCCCAGGCAGAGGAGCTGGTGAGGAGCAATCCATTCCCCTCTCCAGTGAGTCCAGGCAGAGGAGCCAGTGAGGAGCGATTCATCCCCCCAGTGAGTCCAGGCAGAGGAGCCGGTGAGGAGCGATCCATTGCCCCCTTAGTGAGCCCAGGCAGAGGAGCCAGTGAGGAGCGATCCATTGCCCCCCAGTGAACCCAAGCAGAGGAGCCGGGGAGGAGCGATCCATTGCCCCCCCCCAGTGAGCCCAGGCAGAGGAGCTGGTGAGGAGCAATCCATTGCCCCCCCTAGTGAGCCCAGGCAGAGGAGCCGGTGAGGAGTGATCCATCGCCCCCAGTGAGTCCAGGTAGAGAAGCCGGTGAGGAGTGATCCATCGCCCCCCCAGTGAGCCCAGGCAGAGGAGCCAGTGAGGAGCAATCCATTGCCCCCCCTGTGAGCCCAGGCAGAGGAGCCAGTGAGGAGCGATCCATTGCCCCCCCCCCGTGAGTCCATGCAGAGAAGCCGGTGAGGAGCGATCCATTTCCCCCCAGTGAGCCCAGGCAGAGGAGCCGGTGAGGAGCGATCAATCGCCCCCCCAGTGAGCCCAGGCAAAGGAGCCGATGAGGAGCGATCCATTGCCCCCCTAGTGAACCCATGTAGAGGAGCCGGTGAGAAGCGATCCATTGCCCCCCCAGTGAACCCAGGCAGAGGAGCTGGTGAGGAGCGATCCATTGCCCCCTAGTGAGCCCAGGAAGAGAAGCCAGTGAGGAGCGATCCACCCCCAGTGAGCCCAGGCAGAGGAGCCAGTGAGGAGCGATCCATTGCCCCCCCAGTGAACCCGGGCAGAGGAGCCGGTGAGGAGCGATCCATTGCCCCCTTAGTGAGCTCAGGCAGAGGAGCCAGTGAGGAGCGATCCATTGCCCCCCCCAGTGAGCCCAGGCAGAGGAGCTGGTGAGGAGCGATCCATTGCCCCCCCAGTGAGCACAAGCAGAGGAGCCGGTGAGGAGCGATCCATTGCCCCCTCCTAGTGAGCCCAGGCAGAGGAGCCGGTGAGGAGCGACCCATCCCCCCAGTGAGCCCAGGCAAAGGAGCCGGTGAGGAGCAATCCATTGCCCCCCAGTGAGCCCAAGCAGAGGAGCTGGTGAGGAGCGATCCATTGCCCCCCTAGTGAGCCCAGGAAGAGAAGCCAGTGAGGAGCGATCCATTGCCCCCCCCAGTGAGCCAGGGCAGAGGAGCCGGTGAGGAGCGATCCATTGCCCCCCCAGTGAGCTCAGGCAGAGGAGTCAATAAGGAGCGATCCATTGCCCCCCTCCAGTGAGCTCAGGCAGAGGAGCCAGTGAGGAGCGATCCATTGCCCCCCAGTGAGCCCAAGCAGAGGAGCTGGTGAGGAGCGATCCATTGCCCCCCTAGTGAGCCCAGGAAGAGAAGCCAGTGAGGAGCGATCCATCCCCAGTGAGCCCAGGCAGAGGAGCCAAAGAGGAGCGATCCATTGCCCCCCCAGTGAACCCGGGCAGAGGAGCCGGTGAGGAGCGATCCATTGCCCCCCCAGTGAGCTCAGGCAGAGGAGCCAGTGAGGAGCGATCCATTGCCCCCCCCAGTGAGCCCAGGCAGAGGAGCTGGTGAGGAGCGATCCATTGCCCCCCAGTGAGCACAAGCAGAGGAGCCGTGAGGAGCGATTCATTGCCCCCTCCTAGTGAGCCCAGGCAGAGGAGCCGGTGAGGAGCGACCCATCCCCCAGTGAGCCCAGGCAAAGGAGCCGGTGAGGAGCAATCCATTGCCCCCCCTAGTGAGCCCAGGCAGAGGAGCCGGGGAGGAGCGATCCATTGCCCCCCAGTGAGCCAGGGCAGAGGAGCCGGTGAGGAGCGATCCATTGCCCCCCCAGTGAGCTCAGGCAGAGGAGTCAATAAGGAGTGATCCATTGCCCCCCCCCAGTGAGCTCAGGCAGAGGAGTCAATGAGGGGCGATCCATTGCCCCCCCCAGTGAGCCCAGGCAGAGGAGCCGATGAGGAGCGATTCATTGCCCCCCCCCAGTGAGCCCAGGCAGAGGAGCCGGTGAGGAGTGATCTAGCCCCCCAGTGTGTCCAGGCAGAGGAGCCGGTGAGGAGAGATTCATCCCCCCCAGTGAGTCCAGGCAGAGTGTCACGGAACGGACCTGTGGGCTCCTTCCAGCGAGCCAAGTGACTAAAAACTCAGACAATTTTAAAGACCATTTTTTCCTTTTATATGTCGGTTGTGCGTTTAAGTGTATGGACATTTTATTTCATTTCTAGATGTGGTTTTACTGGTGTGGTTTTTATTAGAGTGTGATGTATTAACATGTATCCTGTATTGTATGAGGGCATTTAAGTCTGGAAATGTCTGAGGGCATTCAAGTCTGGACATGTCTGAGGGCATTCAAGTCTGGACATGTCTGAGGGCATTCAAGTCTGGACATGTCTGAGGGCATTCAAGTCTGGACATGTATTTATACACAAAATCTTCAGACATCGGCCAAAACCCTTCATAAAACAGTTCCTGTTTTAAAGTCATACAGCCTTCGTCTGGTGAGTTATTTCAGGGCATATCACATTGCACTTAGAAGGCACTCGGTGGCCTTCTACATCACTTCTATCCCAGGAAAAGGAGCCTCAAGTCAGCCCAGCAGCCACCTCCACACCAACAAGTGGACGGTAAATCTGGCTGCTCGAGACGCCGAGTGCCAAGCCACTCGGTAGTCGGGCCGGACGCCATCTAGGGGGTCAGATAGGAGCAGGACCGCAGGCGGACACCCCATTCCGTCACACAGAGGAGCCGGTGAGGAGCGATCCATTGCCCCCCCTAGTGAGTCCGGCAGAGGAGCCGGTGAGGAGCAATCCATTCCCCCTCCCAGTGAGTCAAGGCAGAGGAGCCAGTGAGGAGCGATCCATTCCCCCTCCCAGTGAGTCCAGGCAGAGGAGCCAGTGAGGAGTGATTCATCCCCCCAGTGAGTCCAGGCAGAGGAGCCGGTGAGGAGCGATCCATTGCCCCCCTAGTGAGCCCAGGCAGAGGAGCCGGTGAGGAGCGATCCATTGCCCCCCCCCAGTGAGCCCAGGCAGAGGAGCCGGTGAGGAGCGATCCATTGCCTCCTCCAGTGAGCTCAAGCAGAAGAGCCGATGAGGAGCGATCCATTGCCCCCCCCAGTGAGCCCAGGCAGAGGAGCTGGTGAGGAGCAATCCATTCCCCCTCCCAGTGAGTCCAGGCAGAGGAGCCAGTGAGGAGCGATTCATCCCCCAAGTGAGTCCAGGAAGAGGAGCCGGTGAGGAGCGATCCATTGCCCCCCAGTGAGCCCAAGCAGAGGAGCCGGGGAGGAGCGATCCATTGCCCCCCCCAGTGAGCCCAGGCAGAGGAGCTGGTGAGGAGCAATCCATTGCCCCCCCTAGTGAGCCCAGGCAGAGGAGCCGGTGAGGAGCGATCCATCCCCCCAGTGAGTCCAGGCAGAGGAGCCGGTGAGGAGTGATCCATCGCCCCCAGTGAGTCCAGGTAGAGAAGCCGGTGAGGAGTGATCCATCGCCCCCCCAGTGAGCCCAGGCAGAGGAGCCAGTGAGGAGCAATCCATTGCCCCCCTGTGAGCCCAGGCAGAGGAGCCAGTGAGGAGCGATCCATTGCCCCCCCCCGCCGTGAGTCCATGCAGAGAAGCCGGTGAGGAGCGATCCATTTCCCCCCAGTGAGCCCAGGCAGAGGAGCCGGTGAGGAGCGATTCATTGCCCCCCCAGTGAGCCCAGGCAGAGGAGCCGATGAGGAGCGATCCATTGCCCCCTAGTGAACCCATGTAGAGGAGCCAGTGAGGAGCGATCCATTGCCCCCCCAGTGAACCCAGGCAGAGGAGCTGGTGAGGAGCGATCCATTGCCCCCCTAGTGAGCCCAGGAAGAGAAGCCAGTGAGGAGCGATCCATCCCCCAGTGAGCCCAGGCAGAGGAGCCAGTGAGGAGCGATCCATTGCCCCCCCAGTGAACCCGGGCAGAGGAGCCGGTGAGGAGCGATCCATTGCCCCCCCCAGTGAGCCAGGGCAGAGGAGCCAGTGAGGAGCGATCCATTGCCCCCCAGTGAGCTCAGGCAGTGGAGCCAGTGAGGAGCGATCCATTGCCCCCCAGTGAGCCCAGGCAGAGGAGCTGGTGAGGAGCGATCCATTGCCCCCCCAGTGAGCACAAGCAGAGGAGCCGGTGAGGAGCGATCCATTGCCCCCTCCTAGTGAGCCCAGGCAGAGGAGCCGGTGAGGAGCGACCCATCCCCCCAGTGAGCCCAGGGAAAGGAGCCGGTGAGGAGCAATCCATTGCCCCCCCCAAGTGAGCCCAGGCAGAGGAGCCGGGGAGGAGCGATCCATTGCCCCCCCCAGTGAGCCAGGGCAGAGGAGCCGGTGAGGAGCGATCCATTGCCCCCCCAGTGAGCTCAGGCAGAGGAGTCAATAAGGAGCGATCCATTGCCCCCCCCAGTGAGCTCAGGCAGAGGAGTCAATGAGGAGCGATCCATTGCCCCCCCAGTGAGCCCAGGCAGAGGAGCCGATGAGGAGCGATTCATTGCCCCCCCCAGTGAGCCCAGGCAGAGGAGCCGGTGAGGAGTGATCTAGCCCCCCAGTGTGTCCAGGCAGAGGAGCCGGTGAGGAGCGATTCATCCCCCCCAGTGAGTCCAGGCAGAGTGTCACGGAACGGACCTGAGGACTCCTTCCAGCGAGCCAAGTGACTAAAAACTCAGACAATTTTAAAGACCATTTTTTCCTTTTATATGTCGGTTGTGCGTTTAAGTGTATGGACATTTTATTTCATTTCTAGATGTGGTTTTACTGGTGTGGTTTTTATTAGAGTGTGATGTATTAACATGTATCCTGTATTGTATGAGGGCATTTAAGTCTGGAAATGTCTGAGGGCATTCAAGTCTGGACATGTCTGAGGGCATTCAAGTCTGGACATGTCTGAAGATTTTGTGTATAAATACATCGGCCAAAACCCTTCATAAAACAGTTCCTGTTTTAAAGTCATACAGCCTTCGTCTGGTGAGTTATTTCAGGGCATATCACATTGCACTTAGAAGGCACTCGGTGGCCTTCTACATCACGTCTATCCCAGGAAAAGGAGCCTCAAGTCAGCCCAGCAGCCACCTCCACACCAACAAGTGGACGGTAAATCTGGCTGCTCGAGACGCCGAGTGCCAAGCCACTCGGTAGTCGGGCCGGACGCCATCTAGGGGGTCAGATAGGAGCAGGACCGCAGGCGGACACCCCATTCCGTCAGAGGAGCCGGTGAGGAGCGATCCATTGCCCCCCTAGTGAGCCCAGGCAGAGGAGCCGGTGAGGAGCGATCCATTGCCCCCCCCAGTGAGCCCAGGCAGAGGAGCCAGGGAGGAGTGATCTATCCCCCCAGTGAGTCCGGCAGAGGAGCCGGTGAGGAGCAATCCATTCCCCCTCCCAGTGAGTCAAGGCAGAGGAGCCAGTGAGGAGCGATCCATTCCCCCTCCCAGTGAGTCCAGGCAGAGGAGCCAGTGAGGAGTGATTCATCCCCCCAGTGAGTCCAGGCAGAGGAGCCGGTGAGGAGCGATCCATTGCCCCCCCTAGTGAGCCCAGGCAGAGGAGCCGGTGAGGAGTGATTCATTCCCCCCTAGTGAGCACAGGAAGAGCAGCCGATGAGTGATCCATCGCCCCCCCAGTGAGCCCAGGCAGAGGAGCCGTAGAGGAGTGATCCATTGCCCCCCCAGTGAGCCCAGGCAGAGGAGCCATGAGGAGCGATCCATTGCCCCCCCCCCCGCCGTGAACCCATGCAGAGAAGCCGGTGAGGAGCGATCCTTTCCCCCCCAGTGAGCCCAGGCAGAGGAGCCGTGGAGAGCGATCCATTGACCCCCTTGTGAGCCCATGTAGAGGAGCCGGTGAGGAGCGATCCATTGCCCCCCCAGTGAAACCAGGCAGAGGAGCCGGTGAGGAGCGATCCATTGCCCCCCCTAGTGAGACCAGGCAGAGGAGCCGGTGAGGAGCAATTCATTGTCCCCCCTAGTGAGCCCAGCCAGAGGAGCCGGTGAGGAGCGATCCATCCCCCCAGTGAGCCCAGGCAGAGGAGCCGGTGAGGAGTGATCCATTGCCCCCACAGTGAGCCCAGGCAGAGGAGCCGGGGGAGGAGCGATCCATTGCCCCCCCAGTGAGCCCAGGCAGAGGAGCCGGGGAGGAGCGATCCATTGCCCCCCCAGGGAGCCCATGTGACGGAACCGTTCTCTTCCGCCTGTCCTGACTCTCCAGACACCCCTTCATTGCGGTCAGCCCAGCTTCTGGGAGCGCTGTCCTCAGCGCCTCGAGCAGCTTGACCCGCCTGTTTCTGTTTCTCTGCCCTGGAGCCGTTAGGAATTTCCAGAAGGCCGCTCTGTGCCTTCTGAGGTTGAGTGTGTAGTGTAGCATCGCTGAAGGAGACACCAGACGCGGCTGTATGTTCCAACAGGATTCTCTCTCTGTCAGACTGAGCTTTAATGAACAAAAACGCCACAATTTACGCTGAGATCTGTCACGGAAGGGACATAGGGGCTCGGCGCAGCGAGACCCAGGACTCAAACTCAAGACATTTTTAAAAGGACCTTGTTTTCCTTTGAACGTTTGCAGTGTGCGTTTCAATGTATGAACAGTTTATTTTCCTTGCTAGATGTGGTTTTACTTGATGTGCTGTATTAAGATGTACCCTGTGTGATTTTAAATATACTTTACATCGTTTGATTTTAGTTTAATTTAGTTTAGTGAAATGACATAGCTTTGGTTTTAAAACATACTTATATTCCTGTAGGTAAATGTGTTTTTCTGTAGCTAGTAAACAAGTTTTGCTGCTGTGTAATTTATGCGTCAGGGATTTTCCCCATTATCTAGGTACATGTTTAATTTAAGGGATCTCTGATAGTGTGTGTTTAATCTGATGTGCTGGAACAATGGATGTACAAACGTTGTGTGAGTTGAAGGCTAAGAGAATGTGAAGAATGTTGATTGTAAATAACTGACATAACTAATTAGTATGGGTATGCTACTAATTAGTATGGGTATGCAAATTATGACTGTTGTACTTCAGCATAAATAGTGGCGTTGTTCATTAAAAGAGCCAGTTCATCTGAGTGTTTGATACATGCAGCTCCGTCTGGTGTTGTCATTTCACGCCAGCTATATATCACCACCGCCCAGGAACGGGTCACTCTAACTCCGCAGCAGAACATCGATTCGCCGCGCCGTTGCGCCACCTTGAATTGGTACCTCGGGATACCGCAACCACCCCGAATCGGGACCTCGACGCAGCGCCGTGCCTGCATCTTCAAGGAGACTCTACCGAACCGCGGTTCGCCACGCAGACCGTCTCCAGCCTTTCAATGGTCAGTAGATCCGCTGCTCGAGACGCCGAGTGCCGTGCCACTCGGTAGTCGGGCGGATTTCCACTGTGGGTGCCCCATCTACTCTCCAGATCTCCACCGCCACGTGGTCTTCTACCCAAGCCGCTCAAGACGCCGGGTGCCGTGCCACTCGGTAGTCGGGCTTGGCAACACCAAAGAGGGGGTCAGATAGAGCAGGACCACAGGCGGATTCCCCATTCCGCCACAAGATCCAACAGCCTAATTTGCATAAATGACGCACATCGTCATACTAAAATGCCAATTACATTATGTCAGATATTTACAATAAACATTCTTTAGCTCACACAACATTTACATAATCTATTGTTCTAACACATCTGTGAAGGAACCGTTCCCTTCCGTCTGTCCTGACTCTCCAGACACCCCTTCGTTGCAGTCAGCCCGGCTACTGGGAGCGCTGTCCTCAGAGCCTTGAGCGGCTTGACCTGCCTGCTTCTGTTCCTCTGCCCTGGAGCCGTTAGGAATCTCCAGAAGGCCGCTCTCTGCCTTCTGAGGGTGAGTGTGGAGTGTAGCGTAGTTGGTAATAAAGACACTAGGCGCGGCTGTATGCTTTAAAACAGGATCCTCTCTCTCTGAGCTCTGAGAGTTCTCTGACTTTTTAATGAACAATCACCATTTATGCTGAAGTCCAACAGTCATAATTTGCATACCCATACTAATTACATTACGTCAGTTATTTACAATAAACATTCTTTACATTCTCTTAGCCTTCAGCTCACACAACATTTGTATATCCATTGTTCTAACACATCAGATTAAACACACACTATCAGAGATCCCTTGAATTAAACATGCAGCTAGATAATGGGAAAAACCCTGGTGCATAAATTACACAGCAGTAAAGCTTGTTTACTGTATACACAAAAACACATTTACCTACAGGAATATAAGTATTTTTAAAACCAAAGCTATGCCATTTTACACTAAACTAAATTAAACTAAAACCAAACGATGTAAAATATATTTAAAAACACACGATATAAATGAACATAAAGTCTCTTGGGGTTTGAAGCATGGAGCGTTACATCAGCTCCATGACAACATCAGATTAAAGACAAACACTATCACAGACTTCTTGAATCAAACATGCAGCCAGATAAGGGGAAAAGCCCTCTTGCATAAATTACACAGCAGTAAAGCTTGTTTACTGGCTATACACAAACACATTTACCTACAGGAATATAAACTACGCCGTTTTAAACCAAACTAATTTAAACTAAAACCAAACGATGTAAAATATATTTAAAAACAAACCATATAAATAAATATAAAGTCTCTTGGGGTTTGAAGCATGGAGCGCTACATCAGCTCCATGACAGCCCAGGCAGAGGAGTCAATGAGGAGTGATCCATTGCCCCCCCAGTGAACCTGGGCAGAGGAGCCAACGAGGAGCGATCCATTGCCCCCCCCCAGTGAGCCCAGGCAGAGGAGCCGATGAGGAGTGATCCAATGCCCCCCCAGTGAGCCCAGGCAGAGGAGCCGGTGAGGAGTGATCCATTGCCCCCCCAGTGAGCCCAGGCAGAGGAGCCGGTGAGGAGCGATCCATTGCCCCCCCCCAGTGAGCCCAGGCAGAGGAGCCGGTGAGGTGTGATCCATTGCCCCCCCCAGTGAGCCCAGGCAGAGGAGTCAATGAGGAGTGATCCATTGCCCCCCCCAGTAAGCCCAGGCAGAGGAGCCGATGAGGAGAGATCCATTGCCCCCCAGTGAGCCCATGTAGAGGAGCCGGTGAGGAGCGATCCATTGCCCCCCCTAGTGACCCCAGGCAGAGGAGCCGGTGAGGAGCGATCCATCGCCCACAAACCTTTCAGCATTTACAGCTTATTTTGTCCAATGACATCATCACAGAAACATTGTTATGTCATGTTCCTGGATGAAGCTTTGTGCTCTGTGGGTCCGCTTTTATCGCTCGTGCAGAGGAGAGGCCCTTGGCAAGTCAGTCCTGGTCCACTTTCTGGGTGATTGTGTCGCCTCTGTAATGACTCCATTCAGCTAAATCCTTATGACACCTGAGTGGGACGTCCCCGAGGGGCAGGACAGGTATACGGCTGCCTCTTCTCAGTGCTCTCATATTCTGAAGTCCAGTGAGCGCTGCATAGAGCAATTATTCTGTACAGAGAGGTATTGGAACAGGGTTACAGAGTCCAGGCTCTCTGATCTCACACGTCACCGCTTGTTTGAGGCCGGAATGGATCCACTCCCAATAAATCCAGCAACATCCAGGAAAAAGAAATCAAAGAATCTGCCACTCCTCAATATTCATAGCATAGAGAAAACAACGTTTCGACCCTCACGGCTCTTTGTCAAGTCTGACGTGAAGGTCTGTCACGGAAGGGACATAGGGGCTCGGCGCAGCGAGACCCAGGACTCAAACCCAAGACATTTTTAAAAGGACCTTGTTTTCCTTTGAACGTTTGCAGTGTGCGTTTCAATGTATGAACAGTTTATTTTCCTTGCTAGATGTGGTTTTACTTGATGTGCTGTATTAAGATGTACCCTGTGTGATTTTAAATATACTTTACATCGTTTGGTTTTAGTTTAATTTAGTTTAGTGAAATGACATAGCTTTGGTTTTAAAACATACTTATATTCCTGTAGGTAAATGTGTGTTTCTGTAGCCAGTAAACAAGTTTTGCTGCTGTGTAATTTATGCGTCAGGGATTTTCCCCATTATCTAGGTACATGTTTAATTTAAGGGATCTCTGATAGTGTGTGTTTAATCTGATGTGCTGGAACAATGGATATACAAATGTTGTGTGCGCTGAAGGCTAAGAGAATGTGAAGAATGTTGATTGTAAATAACTGACATAACTAATTAGTATGGGTGTGCTAGTAATTAGTATGGGTATGCAAATTGTGACTGCTGTACTTCAGCATAAATAGTGGCGTTGTTCATTAAAAGAGTTCAGTTCATCTGAGTGTTTGAAACATACAGCTCTGCCTGGTGTTGTCATTTAACGTCGGCTACATATCACCACCACCAGGAACGGGTCACACTTTAACTCCGCAGCAGAACATCGTTTCGCCGCGCGTTGCGCCACCTTGAATCGGTATCTTGGGATACCGCAAACCACCCCGAATGGGTCCTCGTGATAAATTTGGATTTAAAGCAAACAAAAACAAACTCCCTATAATAATTACCATTTATGAAATTTCAATAAACCTTTTCTAGTTTCTTCTCATATATCAAAGTTGAAAACTGGGCGCGGCGCATCACCATGATGAGAGACAACAAAATCAGCCACAAAGCAATGTAGCGTCAGTCCTGTCTGAAATATCCTTCCTTAGACAGGTCTTTTATTAGATTTCAAAGAACTTATAGCCAATCAGCATACAGATACATTTCTACGTCAGAGTTTAACCAACAGTGAGCCAAAAATTACTATATTGATTCAGAGATGGCTTTTTCTAGCATACATTTTTCACACACCCCTTCCTGCACACAAAGGAAATGGCTAAATTCCACAGGCTAACATCCTATGCAAGTAAAAGACTTGCAGGGTTTGACACTTATAATGGGGGGGGGTGGATTCACACTACCTATCATATTAAAATACCTTTCAATCGTCTCATTGATCACATATCCAATCGTGATCACAAAAAGGGATGAAACAAACTAGACAATTAAACTAATTATACCTGGGGCCATAGTATCCTCGCCTAATACCTGTATGATATACGAAAAGGATTCCCCAAGGATGCCCTTTATGAGCATAAAATACACTTATCTATCTAGATTCACTCTTCCAGCGAACCACATTTGGAGCGTAGGCAAAAATACCTAATCTAGACATTAAATAACTATTTATTCCCATTTCCCAAAATATAATTCACCGAACAAGAAAAGTATAATAACTTGAATGTAAAAGTTCATTTATCTAATAAATCAACATGAGTCAGATCTATATCTGTGTGTTTTCCTATGTTCAGCTTCACTCCACAAAACGCATATACACCTGCATTCATACACACATTCAAGAAATACATTCTCATTTTCACAAATTAAATCCTTTCTCAAACTTATCTAGGGGATTAAATAAATAAAAAAAATAATATTCCATAATCTAATACCATAGTCCACAGTGCGAGATCAGGGTGTGGTCTTTTTTTTTCAACATCCCAGCTTGAGACGCATAATCATTGAATGTCATTAGAGCTCCCACCATAGGGACTCCTGAACAAGCTGTCTCTTTGCGCTGGTTGCTTATTACCTGTGACCTTTGACCTTGACACAAAATGTCCATGATTCGTTCCATATGCAGTCATTGTGACTGTCAGGTTTCTTGATGATGTGATATGGTTTCAGCAACAATAAAGAAAATAAAAAAGAAAAGAAAATATGGTATACCCCGCTAATCATCTACATCCATTCATTCATTGTCACTCTCAAATGCACGAAAACAATAAAAATGTTAATTTACACAAGAAAAGACACAGATAATAAATTTCAAAATGTCCCCGCGAAGCCTGTCGGCCTCACGCAATAAAAAAATTATACTACTTCTGACTCATTGTTAGAGAAAAAAATATATATATATACGCAACTTTGGCTCAAAAGGAAATAGCCGAAGTGCATATTCCACCCTTTTATTAAATATAATTGTTTTTTTTTTTTTTTTTTGTAATTACTATCCTATTCAGTCTTGTTCGGTGTTGTGAAACAAACCTGGCGTTTATAAAACACACCAATCCTCAAATGAAATAAAACATAAAATAAAAACCGCATTAATTTTATCGAATTAAAACTTCCCATTTACCACTATATATGTCCTGAAATGTATTCATGCAAATGCATTAAATTATATGTTCCTAAAAACATTAATGAACTCTAATTTTAATTGGATGTGATCTTCAATAATCCTAAATGTGTCAGGGAATTTTGAACAATATTGATTGTAACTAAACAACAAAAATAACAAAATATAAAATAATAAAAGACACAAAATAATTATCACTTAGACGACATCAGAATATAAAAATACATTATCTTCTTTCTTTGTCTTCTGTCTTATTGGTTGAAAATAACAGTTTTGTAAAACTGACATGTCTTAAGTTGTATTTCCAAATCAATGATCTTCTACAAATAGCATGATTTATTGATGAGTTGTCGATAATCAGATTGTTTTATTGCCTGGTGTCTGATAATTCCTTATTATCCGGTTGATGTAACATTGCAATGTGAAATGATAATGTGTTTGAGTAAATTTCCTTCAATTCCAACATCTTTATCAATATTGGTATCGCATAATCTTCCATCTAGCTTGAGCAAAGTTGGCATGCATGGGTAATGTTCACCTAAAGTAAAAACTTGGGAAAAAAATGTATTATTAACCTGTCAAAAACTTTAAAATTCATATGGTTAAAATACTTTTAAAATGGAGAAAAACAATGCAACACATTTTTTGGACACACAAGAAAAGGAGTGGTCATGAGAGAGACAACACGGAGGAGAGGAGGGGTCATGAGTGAGACAACATGGAGGAGAGGAGGGGTCATGAGTGAGACAACATGGAGGAGAGGAGGGGTCATGAGTGAGACAACATGGAGGAGACTAGGAAAAGAATGTGAACTTCAATTCAAATAAAAAAAACACAACAAAAATATCATGAACTGGGAAAGAAAGTATAGAAGGGCATGTTTAAAACTTGACGCGTTAATTAGCACAAAGTTCTCAGAGGAAACTCAGAGAAAAAGATTAATAAACATCAATAATCTTTATTAAGGATATTGGTTAAAAACAAACATTCAAACGTGAGGTGTCTGTGCAGCTATTTTACAACCTGTTTTATTCCCTCCAAGAATATTCAATGGAGGCAAAGTTATACGCTATTGCACTTCACACCCAAAAGACAAAAACATCAGACAGCAAAAAAAATAATAATAGACATCTGGCTACCACTGCAGAAAAAGAAAACAAATCAAACAATACTCAGATACCAAACTACAACCTTCCATCTCCCTTAGTCAACTAAAATAAAACCCAAAAAACCACCTTCTCTTATTTGAAATCTGCCTAAATTCCTTTGTACAGCGCTACTAAACCTGTAGGCGCTTTCCTTTAAACTTTCACTCAAATCCTTCAGCTTTATATCACTTCATCCTCTTAGATTCCAAACAACTAAACATGAACCTACATATATATTCCATTATACAAGTTACAAAACTGTAAATGATCTCAGTCAGCCATTTTGGCAAAATATATAACCTATATTTAAGGTGCGGTCAATCCCTTAGTGCTGGAATCAAACAAAGACCAGAGGAAAATAACGACCACGCCTCTCTTGGGAAAATGTACAACTTTGAGCCCATCACCTTGATACACTACTTTTTTATATATATATCATACATCAATTTATAATCCATTTACAGTAAATAAAGCTCCCATAATTACTTTCTTCTGTTCCACTACTGTACGCACGCCGAAGCACTCAAACCGCGCCCAATTCCACAACAGTTACAGTTTTATAAAGCACTAACAGCTCCAGAATTCAACTGCTACTACAGTCATTCAAAGCATTAGACACATGCCATTTGTATATACTGTTCAATTATCCCAATACTCACAGAACAACAAAAATAACTACATATTCCATTCTCCAACTTGCACTGCTAAAAGACTACTAGCATTCAAAGAAAAAAGTCCTTATACAAACACATAATAACATTATACATTACAAATAAAGAGTTTCTTTTCATTAAATAAAAAAAAGAACAAAGAGAAAGAATGAATGTATAAGAAAAAAAGTTAGCAGGCGCTTTTGAAAGTCACTGTAAAAGTAAAGCCCTATTGTCTTCTCCATTTCCTGTGCCCCTTCTTTTTTTTTTTATACACGAAGCAAGGCAGTAATGACACAGAAACAAAGAAACCTGGTTTACGAAAAGCAGTCCCTATACATAAATTACATATAAAAAACATAATATCAAAACTACGAAATACAAAACATCAAAGATAAACACATATATTAATAGTTAGTAAAGACAAACATTTAAATAAGCAGACGCAATCAATGGCCATAAACAAAATAAAAATCATGCAATCTGAAAGAAAAAACAGTTAGCAAATCCTATAGAATCAGCGCGCAAACACATGCAGCAAAAAAAATAAAAAATAAAAATGGCAGCAGCGCGCAAGAAAATAAAAATAAAAAATTAAGAGGAAAAAAAAACTGTCTCTCAATGGGAGATTAAAGCAGTTGATATACAAGAAGAAAATCCAATCAGTTAAAATAAAATTCTCACAATTACAAGATATGGACGACCCAGAAACACCAGAATTGAAGTACAAGATAGACACAGAACGGAGACAAAACAACTAGAAACATCTCGTTTCTTTTTTTATGAGTTCAATTTCCAGCAAATACAAATACTCAACGCAGCGGGCGAGTTCAAACACACGTGAGGTCCTCAAACGATTTTCCTTTACTACAATACATAAAATGACAAAAACAAATCAAGACAAAGAGTCCAACCTTGCACCAAAAAAAAAAAAAAAATTAAAAAAAATCAACAAGCTCTGAACCATAGCTTTAACGTCAGGGAAAATAAACAAAAAACCAAACCTGGAGGCAAGTTCGCAAAATCTGAACAAGCAAATGTAAGGATATATTCAAATGTAAAGATACACTTAAATATAAATAACATCTGAATGGCAAATCCCACTTCAGACAACAACTGATAAATTTGGATTTAAAGCAAACAAAACAAACTCCCTATAATAATTACCATTTATGAAATTTCAATAAACCTTTTCTAGTTTCTTCTCATATATCAAAGTTGAAAACTGGGCGCGGCGCATCACCATGATGAGAGACAACAAAATCAGCCACAAAGCAATGTAGCGTCAGTCCTGTCTGAAATATCCTTCCTTAGACAGGTCTTTTATTAGATTTCAAAGAACTTATAGCCAATCAGCATACAGATACATTTCTACGTCAGAGTTTAACCAACAGTGAGCCAAAAATTACTATATTGATTCAGAGATGGCTTTTTCTAGCATACATTTTTCACCACCCCTTCCTGCACACAAAGGAAATGGCTAAATTCCACAGGCTAACATCCTATGCAAGTAAAAGACTTGCAGGGTTTGACACTTATAATGGGGGGGGGGGTGGATTCACACTACCTATCATATTAAAATACCTTTCACTCGGCTGAGCGCCGTGCCTGCATCTGCAAGGAGACTCTACCGAACCGCGGTTCGCCACGCAGACGGTCTCCAGCCCTTCAATGGTCAGTAGATCCGCTGCTCGAGATGCCGTGTGCCGTGCCACTCGGTAGTCGGGTGGATTTCCACCATGGGTGCCACATCTACTTTACAGATCTCCACCGCCACGTAGTCCTCTACCCAAGCCGCTCGAGACGCCGGGTGCCGTGCCACTCGGTAGTCGGGCTTGGCAACACCAACGAGGGGGTCAGATAGAGCAGGACCGCAGGCGGATACTCCATTCCGTCATACTGGTGGCAGCGGTGGGATCGCTCTCTGCAACCCCCCAGCAAGGAGACCTACACCATGGCGGTGTACAGCCATTACAACAGGGACACCCTGCGGGGCATGCTGGAGAATCGGGGAGGTACCCCAGGCTCCAAACGCAAGAAGACCTTGATTAAGGAGCTGCAGGTCCTAGACCGGGTGGGCGCGGCGACGGTGAAGCCACCCGCCCCCACCCCTGTCCTCACAGAGGAAACGGAAGATGCCTTCGTCAGAAAGGCACGGCAACAGATCGCCCTACTCGGAGCTGCCCCATCGGAGGCTGACATAAGCAAGGTGATCCAGGAGGTCCGGCAGGAAGAGGAGCGGGACAAGGACCGCGAGGAGCAAGAGAAGGACCATCAGCACGAGTTGCGGATGGCGGCGCTCAGTGCAAGAATGAGTGAACTTTCTAACCCCGTCCCCAACCCGTAGGACCCTGGGTCGAGGTTTACAGCTCGACTGGAGCTTCACCCCGGGAACCTACCCCCCCCAGCGATACCCCTTTCGGGACTTACAGCTCGCCTGGAGCCTGTATGGGGGAAAACGCACATCCCAGCGACCCTTGGGTGGAGGCTTACAGCTCGCCTGGAGCTGCATCCGAGGACGCCACACCCCCCAGCGAGTGGCAGTGCCACTGTTTCAGCACCCTCGCGGACTCGAGGGCGGAATTCCCGAGAAGGCTGCAGGAGGGCCTGGTCCGGTACAATGGGTCCACAGTGGAGCCCACCGGGTACGATTGGCGAGACGAGATCCGCCAGGAACTTTGGTACAAGGCCCTGTACCATGAGAGGGACTACCATGACGTCTATGTTCCCTCCGACGCTGTCATCCACCAGGTGCAGTATGACGCTCGAGCGGCGTTCCTGCAAGATCGGGCCCCGGAGGAGTGGGAGGCAGAGCTCCAGTACCTGGTGCAGCAGGAGATTGCACAGGACGCCGCGTACCGCGCGCTCCGGTGGCTAGCCGGCCCCCTGATACCCCGCACCATTGACGGCGCCTCCACCGCAGGGCCCCACTATGGTGGCACGGGGCTGCTTTACGAGAGCATGGCCACAGACCCTGGGTTCGGAGAAGAGACAGAAGAGCAGTCGGAGGAGATACTGGAGCGACAAGGAACAGGAGCTCCCGTACGACAGCAGGGACTCGGAGTTCGAGGAACTGGAGTTCCTAGCAGAGCGAGAGTGGGAGCTCGAGAAGGCCTACAGGAGATTGTTGGACAGCGTTCCGCAGTCGGGTCTGAGTCCCATGTACTGGGACGGGTCGGCGGAAGGAACCGACAGTCCACAGGACTTGGAAGTATGGGAGGCCGAGATGCTCCCATGGGTCCCCGTTGGGGCCCCAGCAGAAGAAGCTACCCCCTTGAACCCACAGGAAGACACGGTGTCCGTGCCTGCGGGCCCAGCGGAAGAGCTGGCAATGGGGCAGAGCGCCGCTGGCCTCTGCCCACCCTCAGCAGCAGAGAAAGTTATTCCCCACCCAGCCGAAGAGCTGGCCACAGGGCAGAGCGCCGCTGGCCTCTGCCCACTGACCACAGTCTGCCAGGAGGAGCAGACAGATGGTTCCCCCGGGCTGGGTTGTTCACAGCCATTGACCGCCCTGGGGATGGAAGAAGCCACCCTCCTGCAAAGAGACCCCCACCCAGCCGAAGAGCTGGCCACAGGGCAGAGTGCCGCTGGCCTCTGCCCACCTTTTCCCAGCTGCCCCGAGGAGCAGAAAGGGGATAACCCCGCGCTGCCGATCTCGCAGCCGTTTACCCCATCCAACCCCCTGGACTTTGTTCCGGTAACCACCTCCCCAGCAGAAGAGCTGGCAACGGGGCAGAGCACCGCTGGCCTCTGCCCATCTCCCACCCTCTGCCCCGAGGCAGAAGGGGATACCCTTGCGCTGCTGATCCCGCAGCCATTGACCCCATCTAACCCCTGGACTTTGTTCCGGTACCCACCTCCCCAGCGGAAGAGCTGGCAACGGGGCAGAGTGCATCTGGCCTCTGTCCCCCTCCGTCGTCTGCCCTGAGGAGCAGGCGAGTTTACCCGAGCTGCTTGTCTCACAGCCGTTGACCCCACCTGACACCCGGGATGTCATTTCTGCGCCCACTTCCCCAGCAGAAGAGCTGGCAACGGGGCAGAGTGCCGCTGGCCTCTGCCCACTCTCCGTCGTCTGCCCTGAGGAACAGCAGAATTTACCCGAGCTGCTTAGCCCGCAGCCGTTGACCCCATCTGACCCCCTGGATGTTGTTCCTGTGCCCACTCCCCCAGCAGAAGAGCTGGCAACGGGGCAGAGGGCCGCTGGCCTCTGCCCATCCTCCACCATCTGCCCCGAGGAGCAGAAGGGGGGTACCCTCGGGCTACTTATCCCGCAGCCACGGACCCCACCAGAGCTGGAGGACGCCATTCTCCTGCCCGGGGACCCTTTCTCGGCATTGAACCACCCAGCCGACGCGCTGGCAATGGGGCAGAGCCTGGTCCCCCTCTGCCCATCTCCACAACCCTTTGGCCCGGAGGCCCCATGCAGCCACTGTTTTCCCCAACGGCTGACCAGGACACTCGGGGCGCGTGCACTTGTCACCCGTTTTTCCCGGGTGCACGGTACCTCCGGAGATGGTACAGGCGGTAACCCTCCCCGACCACAGGAACCCTATCCCAGAGGGGGTAACCCCAAAGACTCGTACCCCCTACACGTCAGGCACTGCCTCCAGGACAAATGGAGAAGCCTGGTGACTCGCCTCCTTCCCACAGACTATGGGCCGCAAGGACTGCACCGACTTCCCCGGTACGACCCGTGTGGGTCCAACCGGGCTCGTCGGACTTTGGAAAGGGGGAGGAGTGTCACGGAAGGGACATAGGGGCTCGTCGCAGCGAGACCCAGGACTCAAACCCAAGACATTTTTAAAAGGACCTTGTTTTCCTTTGAACGTTTGCAGTGTGCGTTTCAATGTATGAACAGTTTATTTTCCTTGCTAGATGTGGTTTTACTTGATGTGCTGTAATAAGATGTACCCTGTGTGATTTTAAATATACTTTACATCGTTTGGTTTTAGTTTAATTTAGTTTAGTGAAATGACATAGCTTTGGTTTTAAAACATACTTATATTCCTGTAGGTAAATGTGTGTTTCTGTAGCTAGTAAACAAGTTTTGCTGCTGTGTAATTTATGCGTCAGGGATTTTCCCCATTATCTAGGTACATGTTTAATTTAAGGGATCTCTGATAGTGTGTGTTTAATCTGATGTGCTGGAGCAATGGATGTACAAACGTTGTGTGAGCTGAAGGCTAAGAGAATGTGAAGAATGTTGATTGTAAATAACTGACATAATCTAATTAGTATGGGTGTGCTAGTAATTAGTATGGGTATGCAAATTGTGACTGTTATACTTCAGCATAAATAGTGACGTTGTTCATTAAAAGAGCCAGTTCATCTGAGTGTTTGAAACATACAGCTTCGTCTGGTGTTGTCATTTCACGTCGGCTACATATCACCACCACCCAGGAACGGGTCACTCTAACTCCGCAGCAGAACATCGTTTCGCCGCGCCGTTGCGCCACCTTGAATCGGTATCTTGGGATACCGCAACCACCCCGAATCGGGTCCTCGGCTGAGCGCTGTGCCTGCATCTGCAAGGAGACTCTACCGAACCGCGGTTCGCCACGCAGACCGTCTCCAGCCCTTCAATGGTCAGTAGATCCGCTGCTCGAGACGCCGAGTGCCGTGCCACTCGGTAGTCAGGCGGATTTCCACCGTGGGTGCCCCATCTACTCTACAGATCTTCACCGCCACGTAGTCCTCTACCCAAGCCGCTCGAGACGCCGGGTGCCGTGCCACTCGGTAGTCGGGCTTGGCAACACCAACGAGGGGGTCAGATAGAGCAGGACCGCAGGCGGATACTCCATTCCGTCATAAGGTCTACTTACAACATATAAATAACAATCCGTGACATCACTGGTTCTAACATATTATTTACACGTGAGCAGACTTAAGATAAATCATATCTATGTGAAGCCTATATATATCCTATATATTGAGGCGACACAAATTGTCATTATTCCATCAATCATTACATGATCACTCCATCCCGTCACACACATAACGAAAGAACATTTATTTAAGGTGAAGCAAAGGGATAAACATATGGGTAATTGCCAGGTTAGAGGTCAAATTCTCTATTAATGCCTAATGGTTCAATGCTTTTCAGGCGATGGATCCGGTAAAGCCGCTCTCTGTCGCCCCCTCTGGATAGTTTGGGCACGGTATCAATCACTTGAAACATTTACTGTGTATTTTTCCTCCGAAAAAACAAAGACACACACACAGGGTTATGCAAGAAGAATCGAAAAGTCACTGTACGATCGGTGACTTTTCGTTTCCTGCACTTCGGGGCGATTTGGCGATCCTATTTCGCGACCCTGCGGTGAATTCAGCAAGAACTGCAGGGTCCCATAGTGCCGGGAAAAGCCGCCGCAAACCTGACGAAAACTCACCGCAAAACCGGCTGAACACTCACTAAAACCCGCAAAACATCTGGATTAACCCCGCCGAACAGGCCGATCACAGCACAGAGCAGCCGCCGGAAAAACCCGACACCGCAGACGAATGAAGTGAAAAAAAACATAAAATCAGTACGCTTGATAGTTTGAAAAGTTAAACTCTGTTTGCAAAAAAATAACTGAACAAAAATGTCTGAAATTTACATATAAAATGCAATGAATGATAATAAAAAGGCTGTTACAGAAACAAGAAAAAACGATTTAAAAAAAGAAAACGGAAAAAAAAATTGCCAAAAAAAATCCTGAAAAATTCCTAAAAGATCCTAAAAAAATCTATAAATAAAGAGACTTTTTGTTGCAGAATATTATAATAAACGGTTTATTAGATGTTGAATTAAAACGGGAATATTTTTAACATTGAAGCCTATGGGATTCGTCTGAATAAACCTGCCGAATGAAACCACTGAACAGCAGGGCCTTTCGGCAGCTTTTCACTGCTGGTTTGTGTTCTCTGAATAGATGAAGCAGTGCTTCTCTATGGGGATTCACTGCCCTCGAACAGGCACCGTATGTGCAGGCAATTCGCCAGGATTTGGGAACTGCCTGCTCTCTGAATAGCTGAATGGCCAGGAAAGGGAACCGAACGCTGATTTTCACTGTTCCGTTAAATTTCGGCCACAATTCGGATCTCTTTGAATAACTCCATAATAATGCAGATATCACAGGACAGTCTCAAAATAAACGGCTTGATGAAGAGAATGGGGACTCACACAGTTTAGAGCCCAGTGTGTCCTGGCTCGGTGATCACCTGTGACCAATTAAAAAGTGCGTCCCTTCTTTTTCCAGGCTTTGAATTCTTCAAGATAATCAGAACGTGAGCGAGACAGAGCGCTCATAGGGTTTCTGCATTGATTAAAACACCCTCTGTATTCCTCCAGAGGTTGCCCTTACCATCGGTGGAGCCACTTAGAATTCACGGCTCAGAGCTTGGCACTGCTTTCAGGTTTGTGCCTGTCAGGTCATCGGCGGTGCCTGGCCCTTTCCCCGCCTCCCGGGACTCACCACGATCCCGGTAGCATCCTCCGACGGGGTGCGGGGGTAGCTCGTCACTCTCCTCCTGGTAGAAGTGTGCGGCTCCTCGGGCTCGGATGCGGACTTCGGGGCCCTCCTTCTATTGCGGTGGCAAGGTATCCTCAAGGTGACAACATAAGGGCGGGTCGGTGCGTGCGCGATGCGACCAGGGGATGGGGAGGGGCGTGGCCTCAGTGTCTGCAGTCTGAATGACGTCTGCCCTGACGCCTTGGATCTCCCCCTCTACTCCCCCTCTACTCCAGTGGTGAAGGAGGCGGACCGAAGGGGCGGGGTCAGGGTTAGGTGGGACCAGCCCTGACTCCCTATTTAAACTCCTGACTCAAGTGGCTCATTGCTCACTCGTTTTGTGCCCCTTACAGAAGACCTATCTTCTGCTGCCTGGTACCTGTACCTGCCTCCTGGTACCTGGGGGTGTGAGAGGCGTCACACCTCAGAATTACTGACTGCGCCTTCAGATCATCCCTTAAATACGTCGCCTTCTGATATAGTCTCCACATCTTGGGTCCCAGATTCCAGAACCTGACAGTGCCCAACCTTACTTTCAGGAGTTGTCAGCTGATGTTCCTCCAGATGTCCCTATATGATCATTCAGCGTGGATAAATAGAAAGTCCCCCCTAATCTCACTTGAAACATTGAATAACTGTATTAAATAAACACATTAAGTGATAAATACACAATACATGTAATGCGGCAATCTGTTTGCCTTTTTGGCTAAGCCATCCTAAGGACTGCATGGACTGAAGAAGGCAAATAGATTGCCGCAACGTGTTACATGTATTGTGTATTTATCACTTAATGTGCTTATTTAATACAGTTATTCAGTGGTTACAGAGACAGTAAATCGGGGTTACGCTCTCTGCCACACTTTTTTGTTAACCCCTGAAGGATCACGTCTGGTTCTGTTTTTAGGCTCTTGAGTTAAGAATGGGACCAGTTCAAGGATTTCAAACTGGTCTCGTTTAAAGGGGGGAATTTTTCCCACGTGATTTAATCTGAAGAGAGGACTTTAATTATCCCACAAGACACGGAGGCGAGTATTATGCTATCTTTTCTTTACTTAAGCCGATAGCAGCAAAGAACAATCTCTCAAATACACAACAAAGTATTTAGAGAGAAAAATACACTTAAACAATACATATAACAATAGCAGGTAATGGTACAGTCCAGCTCCCTGCTGTCCAATCGTCTGGTAGACCGCTCCATAAATCATCCTGGTAACCCTTGGCTCCTCCTCTTTTCTTTGCTGCTCGCCGAGATAAGATGAGTATTAGCAGAAAGCTCAATATTATAATTGTTTGGCAGTTTCACTGTAATTTATTGTAGTGATATATATATATATATAATTTTAATTCAATACATTATGGATACACTCTCTGTTTTAGCTTGTGTTTTTTATATATATATTTATTGTCAGCCCGTTTAGGGACTTATACTGTATGTACAGGGGATAGATATATGTCTTTATTTGAATCATTTGGGGACCGTCTTTATTTTTCGCTTTCCAGCGGTTTTATTTTCCCCGGGGTGACGAGTCCGTCTTTGCGGCGAGTTTTCTGTAGTGTTTTGGCGCCTCCCCTGTACCTCTGGTATTAGGAGAGGTGCGGCTTCACGCCATTGCCTGAGGTAAAGCTTGCGACGACTCGCGTATGCGCAGTACGCCGCGGCGGTTTACCTCAGGAGACATACTGTGTACTGAACAAACCAGCGGTTTTAAACGGCAAGTTTGGTGCCTCCCCCGCAGCAGTTCCTGAGGAGAGGCGCGACTTGTTGCCTCAGGAAATTTCCCAATAAAATTAGTTAAATAAGTAATATAAGTGATTAAAATAAATAAATTAAATAAGGAAGTGGTTTATGACTAACTCGAACCTGCCTGTTGCCCAGGTGCCCTCATTCTTATGCCCACGTTTTCCCCTCATACTTGGAGTATAATGTGGTTAAAATGTCTAGAGAATCTCTCAGCCAGACGTTCATTTATAATTTCCCCAGTTTCAGATAGATTTTTATCTAGTGATTCCTGACAGGATAATGAGGTCCCTGAGACTTCAATGAGGGAGAAGAGAAACTCCCAAAAAATATCCCTCATAAAACCTACGTCTACCCGTACTTGTAATGAATTCCCACAGCACATCACTGTGACGAAAAAAGGAACCAGTTAACTCCGGCTGACAAAGAAAGAGGAAGCGCGCTAGAGGCGCAAAGATACCGGCAGCTCCTCAGAACATTCTAGAGAGGAAGCAATGTCAGATTGTGAGGTGAATTCCTCTGAGCCGGAGTACGATCCGGTCTCCTCTCCTGAGGCCTCACATTCAGTTTCCTCACCTGATTCCACTGATTCTAAAAACCGCTTATTGATCCGGTAGATGCTGTAAGAAATTCAATGTTTGTAGCAGAGCAATTAAAACATCCCCGGTCAGTGGAATGGACACACATAGAGCATGTGGCTGGTTATATAGAACAGCATATCCGTATGTCAATGGATAAACAAACCAGAAGTAATTTGAGGGCTGAGTGTCCAGCCCCAACTTTGTCACATAAGCTTAATGTAACCCCGAGTTAGATCCCGAAATTATTCACATCCTTAACCAGTCAAATTGGTCCCGAAAACGGGGAGTAGAGGCACCTTAAGGGGTGTCATGATAAAGTGTTTTTGTAGGTACATTGGTAAAATTAATGGATTCGATTGAGGTTTTTCCTCACTAATGAAAACCAGTCCTGTTTGAACACAGGGGCCGAGTACAGAGATTAGTCTGTGTTTTTGGTAACATAACACAGCTTTATCGAGCGAAAAGGAGACGCTCAATTCTCCTCAGGATCCACCCTAAATGATGACAATAATAATAATGAGCCTGGTCCCAGCGCAAGAACAATTCACAGAGGTAGAAAAGTGGATCAAACACAACAAACCTTTTCTAATTACTGACAAAACTGTAACGATGCTCTTTGGAACAAAACCTAAACTACACAAATTGCAAAATCCCCATCTATGTGTTGGGACAAAATCAAATGGCACGCTGACCACAGTCACTTCTCTCAAATATCTAGGTATGTGGTTAGACCAAAATCTATCCTTTGGCCCCACATCGAAAAACTCTCATCTAAACTTTACCCCAAACTAGGTGCCCTGTACAGAAACAAATCCTGCCTGAGCCCCGCGGTAAGAAAGCAGATTGTACAACAAATGCTTATGCCGGCTATTGATTACGGAGATGTAGTGTATGCAGCCGCCCCGCAAACACACCTTCAGAAACTTACTACATTGTATAACTCATTCTGTCGCTTCTGGAATGTAGACGCACCCTTCACATTTCCAACCTGGTGTTTAAGAGCTTTTCTGGAAAGCTGCCACCCTACCTGAATAGACTGCTTCCCCCAGCAGTTCCCTCATCCTATAACCTCCGATCCAGGACCAGCACCTTACTTGCAATACCACAATACAAAAAGACAGTGGCTCGGTCCTCATTTTCCTACAGAGCACCGCAGTTACGGAATAACCTCCCAGACGCCATCCAATCTTCCCCCAGTCTAAAGTCACTTAAGAGCTCCCTATTAACATACCTCAATACAGAATGCACCTGTAAACATGTAACACAGTGACTATATACAGAATGCGCCTGTAAACATGTAACACAGTGACTATATACAGAATGCGCCTGTAAACATGTAACACTGACTATATACAGAATGCACCTGTAAACCTGTAACACAGTGACTATATACAGAATGCACCTGTAACACAGTGACTATATACAGAATGCACCTGTAAACATGTAACACAGTGACTATATACAGAATGCACCTGTAAACATGTAACATATTGACTATATACAGAATGCACCTGTAAACATGTAACACAGTGACTGTCATGGAACTGACGTAACGCTCCACGCTTCAAACCCCAAGAGACTTTATGTTCATTTATATCGTGTGATTTTAAATATATTTTACATAGTTTGGGTTAGTTTGGTGTGGGTTGCCTAGCTTTAGTTTTAAATATACTTATATTTCTTTAGGTAAAAATGTGTTTTTTTAAAGATACTACCTGCAGTGAGTTCAAATGCTTTCTTTAGTATAGATTGTAAAATAGGTTTGAGTAATTTGTGATTAGGCAAAAGGGTTTTCTCTTTGTTCATCTGCTATCTGTTTACATGTCTCAGAGGTTGGGAGTCACCATTGTCTCAGCCAAAACCTAACTGATTTCCTTTACAATAGATTATGTAAATGATGTGTGATATGAAGAAATAGGAATGTTTATTGTAAATATCTGACATAATGTAATTAGCATTTTAGTAGGTCAATGTGGGTCATTTATGCAAATTATGGCTGTTGGATCTCAGCATTAATTGTGGCGTTTTTGTTCATTAAAGATCTCAGACAGAGAGAGAATCCTGTTGGAACATACAGCCGCGTCTGGTGTCTCCTTCAGCTACGCTACACTACACACTCAACCTCAGAAGGCACAGAGCGGCCGTCTGGAAATTCCTAACGGCTCCAGGGCAGAGAAACAGAAGCAGGCGGGTCAAGCTGCTCGAGGCGCTGAGGACAGCGCTCCCAGTAGCCGGGCTGACCACAACCAAGGGGTGTCTGGAGAGTCAGGACAGGCGGAAGAGAATGGTTCCGTCACAGTGACTATATACAGAATGCACCTGTAAACATGTAACACAGTGACTATATACAGAATGTGCCTGTAAACATGTAACACAGTGACTATATACAGAATGCACCTGTAAACATGTAACACAGTGACTATATACAGAATGCACATGTAAACATGTAACACAGTGACTATATACAGAATGCACCTGTAAACATGTAACACAGGGACTATATACAGAATGCACCTGTAAACATGTAACACAGTGACTATATACAGAATGCACCTGTAAACATGTAACACAGTGATTATATACAGAATGCACCTGTAAACATGTTACACAGGGACTATATACAGAATGCACCTGTAAACATGTAACACAGTGACTATATACAGAATGCAAGGTAAGGGTACAGCGCACTCAAGATTTTTGGGTAAATACCACATACACTTAAATTCTTGTTATAGTAGTATCTTCATCTCCACATATCATATATGGGAATAGCCAAGCCAAATCCACTGAGCTTTATCCAAGCTTTAGTTGGTTGGATTTCTTCTGGTATTCACAGGAGCCAGATAGATATCTGGTTTCCCAATCTCTTGCATAAGTGGGTGAGAGAAAAAAACAGACCCAAATCGAGCCTAGTGTGATACTGCAAAAAACAGGCCTTTATATGCAGACATTTGCCAATTTTGTACTCACTCTTGGTGGAGCCTCCAGGCTCTTGGAGTATTCGCCTTTGAGTTCTTTAGGGAAAAACTCAAAAAACCCTCTCCACAACGATACAGGAACAGCTGGATGGATAAAAAAGGATTTTATTAAAACAATGTTAAACCAGGACGCGTTTCGTCGGTGTGAACCGACTTCATCAGCTGGAACAATACATATAGGGGTGGTATTTGGGCACTTTGTGGTATCAATGAACTGCGGCCCGAGGCTTTGGAGGGGGACCAGGTCGAGCCCCGAGAGGGCGCTGGTTACCCCTGGTACATTGACTCCTCACATGTCCCAGTTGGTTGCAAGCATAGCACCGAACCCCTGATCTGGGATCCAAACGGGACCCCAATGAGAGCGGTTCACCTACAATTCTTGGATGTTCGGTGGCCCCACTGGGCATTAGAGACGGACGGGGTTGGAGCTTCGGGGTCTGGCGTGGTGCCTCCTGGCATCCTGATGCTCATCCGCTAGGAGGGCAGCCTCCGAGATTGTGGGGGGCCGTCGGTTTCGGACCCATTCCTGGGTTTCTGTTGGGATGCCATTGTAAAATTGTTCCAGCAGCATTAACTGCATTACATCCTCTCCTGAGTCAGCCTGGCACCCTTGTATCCATTGTGATGCCGCTCGGTGCAGTTTGCAAGCCCATTCCGCATGGGTATCTTTCTCAGTCTTAAGTCTCGGAAACGCCTGCGGTATGCCTCTGGTGTAAGTGCATACCTGGCCAGTAGGACTTCCTTGACTCGGTCGTACTTGCGGGCGTCCGCATCCAAAACAGTTCTGTAGGCATCCGCTGCGCGACCAGAGAGTTTGTTTGTCCAGTATGGGAACCCAGTCTCTTGGATAAATCTCTTGCAGATTACATTGCCTTTCAAAATCCTGCAGGTACCCATCAATGTCGTTGTCTGCCTCCACAAACAGCCGAAAAGCGTGGTATGGGACTTTACGGGCACCTGGATCAGGGAAGCTGGTGCTGCTTCCCCGGGTGGTCGCATCCCTGCCTGGCGATCTCTTTCTGAAAGCAAATAAGTGTTGACGTCATCCATGATAGCTCGTATGACTTCCGCAGGCGGGTTAGGGTCAAAGTATGCCATCCTCATCCACATCTCTTTTTGAAACTCTGTCTCTTCTACGAAGTCTTGGGACGCGGTTGACCTGGCGCGGTCGTCCTCTTTTAGGGCAGCAATGAGGGCAGCTTTTGGTTTGCTGCTTGTTGTCAGTCCTCGAACCTCTGCCAATTCTTTAAGCGTTATCCGTTTCAGGCGCAGGTATACGCTCTCCATTCAGCATTTCAGGTGTCCATCGGCTCCCTCCAGCTGGAAAGGTCAATCCCACCCTGCTGCCAACCAGTGTTACGGATCCTGGTATCCCAGGCGCCCCTTTCCACTGAAACACAGGAGATACAGTATTTCCACACACAGTAGACGACACGTGCTATGTAGATGTTTCTCATTCGAAATCCAAATGGAGAATGCTTCTTTATTTCAAATACACACAGGTGAGACAACCCCCTCCCTTCCAGAATACATTACAGATAACAACAGGCTCCAGCCACTGGACAATAGAAAGAGCCATCCAACACAATGGAGTGTTTACACATGCATCTTATCTAAACAGTGCTAGTACTAGAGGGAAAACAAGGAGTCTTCTTACAGAGAGGGGGGTAGCCACAGAGGAGTACAATAGAAAGACAGGACAGCTAATACAGAGATGTACACTATACAGAGAGAAGGTACACAGAAACAATAGTCTACAATAACCACATAAAGGAATATTAATATAACACAGACATCAGGTAATAGGGCACACAGAATAAACACTCTACCTTACATACAGAGACAAACTGTAAAGAAAATAAATGTAAAATAAACTTTGGGCGGCCGTGTCATCACAGGACACTACCCCAGTGTCCATCCCCCAAGCAGAAGCGCTGGCTATTGGGCAGAGCGCTGCTGGCCTCTGCCTACCCTCAGACTTGTATCTGGAGAGTCTGACTGAGGATCTCCGGGGCCTGCTTCCACAGCTGCAGATATCTCCACCGAGAGTGGAGGAAGCCCTCCTCTTATCCCCACCAGTAGACACTACCCCAGTGTCCATCCCCCCAGCGGAAACACTGGCTATGGGCCGAGCATCACCAAGCCCTGTCTTCAATCGGCTGTCCCAGAGTTCAGGGGAAAGGAGGAAAACCACGGGCTCACTGAGGAGCCCACAGACTGTCTGATCATCCACGCTTCAATCAAGCAGCCAAGCAAGCTTCAGAGAGCGGATACAGATGACCTCGCTCCCCCACGGCAGTTTGTGATGCCAGGAGTGGAGACAGCTGATCCTCAACCCCCTGGGCTGGGGGCATCGGTCACCCCATGTTCCCCCCAGCTGCTGACCGGAGCACCAGGAAGGGGTAAAGTTGGCACATTTTTCACACTGAATGAAAACCCTGAATGAAAAATACCCTGAGTGGAGGTACAGGTGGTACCTCTCCCCAGCAGTGAGCCCTTTTCCCAGGAGGAGGTAGCAGCAATGTGGTGTACCCACAACGGCCCTGGAGCAAAGGAGGGGCCCTCAACACACTACTACGGCTGGTTGTTTCTTGGAGCCAGGACAGGTGGAGAAGCTTGGGGGCTCACCTTCTCCCGATAGACTATGGACCAAGGTATGGACTATTGCTACGACAACCGCTAGTCGACCCGTTGGGGTCCAACCGTGGTCGGCGGACTCCTTTTGGGGAGGGGAGATATGTTAAGTGACGGAGCGCTCCCCGCGTCAAACCCCAAGACTTTTATTTTCCTGGCAAAAACCCCAAAAGACATAGACATTTGCTTTGGGAAAGACGTTATGTTCATTTATATTGCATGGTGTGGTTTTAAATGTATTGTAAATTGCTTATTTTTAAATGTACTTCTATTACTGTATGGGGCTGGGCACTTGGAGATGCGTTATAAAGATACAACCTGAAGCACTGTTCAATGCCCTCTTTTGTGTGGAATGTTTGAGTAATGTGTGATTATGCAAGATTGCTTTTCTCTGTGTCTGTTATCTGGTTAAGGAGTCATGAGTCTGGGACAGTGTTTGACCGCAAAGGTAATCTGATCTATTAAAACAACAACAGATTATGTAAAGGATGTGTGATATGAAGGCTAAGGAATGTTTACTGTACATATCTGACTGACATAATGTAATTAGAGTTTTAATAGGTCAATGTTTGTCATTTGGTTTATGCAAATTATAACTGTTGGCCCTGGGCATAAATAGTGGCGTTTTCAATAAAAGTCTCAGATTCCTGTTTGAACATACAGCTTGTCTGGTGTGTCATTCAGGGTACCCACAATCACCTTCAGAAGGCACGGAGCGGCCTTCTGGAAATTCAAAGAGGCAGAGGATAAGACCAAGCAGGTCTGGAGCTACAGATCAGGCTGCTCGAGGCACTGAGTTCCGAGCAACTCAGCAGCCGGGCTGATCTTGGTAAGGAGGTGTCTAGGGGGCAATATATATCCATATGAGCTGTGGCAAATATATATATCCATTTGAGCTGGGGCAAATATATCCATGTGAGCTGGGGGAATTATATATATCCATGTGAGCTTGGGGCAAATATATCCACCTGTCACTGTGAACCAAACACCAGCTCTTGGCCAAAACGGGTAGAAAGAGTCCCCCCCGAAACCTGTTTCTGGATCCGCCCCCGCCCTCTGTCAAACTCTATCTTTTTCCATCTGGCATCCGAAATCCAGCAACTTCAGCCCCAACATCTGAGGGTTGGGATTTAGGGGTTATTATTGCAGAGGATCTAAGGGTAAGTAGTCAATGTAATAGAGCAGCAGGAAATGCTGGCAGAATGCTTGGAAATGCTGGCAGAATGCTTGGTTGTGTAGGGAGAGGTATTAGCAGTAGGAAAAGGGAAGTGCTCATGCCACTGTACAGAGCACTGGTGAGACCTCACTTGGAGTACTGTGTGCAGTACTGGAGACCGTATCTCCAGAAGGATATAGACATCTTAGAGAGAGTTCAGAGAAGGGCTACTAAAATGGTGTACGGCTTGAAGGAGAAAAGTTACCAGGAAAGGCTTAATGATCTTAACATGTAGAGCTTGGAAAAAAGACGAGACAGAGGAGATATGATAGAAAAATTTAAATACGTAAAGGGAATCCACAAGGTAGAGGAAGGGAGTATATTTAAAAGGAAACAAAGTAGCAAAACAAGAGGACGTATGTCATGGAACAGACATAGGGGCTCTGACCAGCGAGCCCCAGAACTAACAGCCTGGGACATTTCAAAGACCTTTTTCTTTATTTAAAACATAGAAACATAGAAACATAGAAAAATGTCGTCAGATAAGAACCTTTCGGCCCATCTAGTCGCCCAATTACATGGATACTTTACTTGGATTTATCTTTTGTTTAGGATAGCCTTATGCCTATCCCATGCTTGCTTAAATTCAATTACTGTTTTGTATTTGTATTTGAGACTCTTTCGGTTTTGCGTGTTGAAATGAACAGTTATACCTTTTCTAGATGTGGTTTGTCACGGAATGGCCCAGCACCCTCAGCCAGGGGCGGTGCACAAGGACATTGATTTGGCCATGAACACTTAGGTGCGGTGGCACGCACAGAGTTTTGCAGTACTTTTTATTAGATGTGGTTATGTGTGATGTGATACAGTGTTCCCCGTTGATTGTGAAATGTGTTCCCTTTGTCTGCCTTGCCCGCCGCCATTTTCCGATTGCCTCGTGGTTGCAATCAGATTATTCGAATCGGAAAATGGCCGATTCGAACCATCCGGTTCGAATCGTAAAATGGCCGATTCGGACCATCCGGTCCGAATCGGCGACTCCCCGAACTGCAACGGCCAATGGGTCCTGTGAGGGCGGGCAGGGATTCCCATTGTATTATAATTCGTGTAAAGTTAATAAATGCCTGAGCTGTGAATAATAAAGCCAGATTTACCAGTGCATCCAGCCTCGACTGATGTCTTTATTTCTCCGCCGTGCTTCACCGTCTGAGTATTCCCCGCAGTCTCAGGGTACGGTGTTCGATTAGATCCGAACCGAACCGAGCGCTCTGTGCCTGTATCTCGCAACAGGACAGAGGCGCAGCGGATGGTGTTCGGTTCCCAGACGATTGGCCTGAGATCCGATCCGAAGGGCGCGCCGTGTACCGCGCTTCGGTATTGCAAGAGATCGCGGTAAGATCCGAAGACTTTGCCGATCCCGCAAGATCCGAAGCTGCATTCACCTACGATCCGAACGTCCTCCGCAATCCGATCCGAATATTTGCCGGAAGAGATCCGATCCCCGTAATCGGCCGGCCGGCCGCAGACGTACTCCACCTCCCACAAGGTCAGTGAACCAGCTGCTCGGGACGCTGAGTACCGTATGGCTCAGTGGTCGGGCTGGTTCTAGGCAGGGGTCCCCTCCACCGCCCGCTAACCCTTCCCCAGGGTCACGCCAGGCCGCACGAGACGCCGAGTGCCGTGTCACTCGGTAGTCGGGCCAGCGGTAAGCGACGGGGCCACGCAGATAGAGCACACCCGCAGGCGGAACAACATCCCATTCCGTCATACTGGTGGCAGCGGTGGGATCGCTCTCTGCAGGCCCCTAGGAGACCTACGCCATGGTGGTGTACACCCACTACAACCGGGACACCCTGCGTGGGATGTTGGAGAACCGGGGAGGAACGCCGGGTAATAAGAACCGAAAAACTCTGATTAAGGAGCTGACCAGGATGGATCAGAACAGGGTGACGACGCCCGTCCCCAGCCCTGTCCACGCAGAGGTGGAGGAAGATGCTTGCCTCAGAGAGGTGCGGCGTCGGATCGCCCTGCTCGGAGATGCCCCAGCGGCGGCGGACAGATACGCCGTGATTCGGGAGGTTTACCGGGAAGTCGAGCAGAGAAAAGGACCGCCAGCACGAGCTGCGGTTGGCAGAGCTCCGCGGAGCAGAGCCTGAATATTTTACCCCGAACCCTACCCCGTGGAACCCTGGGTCGAGGCTTACAGCTCGACTGGAGCTTCACCCTGGGAATCTGCAAACCCCAGTGATTACCCGTTCGGGACTGACAGCTCGCCTGGAGCCTGTATTGGGGATATCACACATCCCAACGACCCTCGGATGGAGACTTTCAGCTCGCCTGGAGCTGCATCTGAGGACGCCACATTCCCCGTTGAGGAGCGGTGCTCCTGTGCCGGCACCTTCGCTGACATAGAGGTTGTGTTGTCAAGAAGGCTGCAGGAGGGCCTGGATCGGGACCAGGGGTCCACGGAGGAACTCTGGTACGAGGCCCTGGACCATGAGAGGGACTGCCATGGTGTGTATGTTCCCTCCAACGCTGTCGTTCACCGGGTGCAGTACGACGTGCGAGCAGCGCTCCTGCAAGGTCGGGCCCCAGAGGAGTGGGAGGCCGAGCTCCAGAGTCTGGTGCAACAGGAGATCGCACTGGACGCCGCGTACCGCGCGCTCCGGTGGCTAACCGCCCCTCCGACAACGCGCCCTATTGATGGCACCTCCACCGCCGGGCCCCGCTACGGAGGCACGGGGCTGCTCTACGAGAGCATGGCCGCAGACCCCGGGTTCGGAGAAGAGACCGAAGAGCGATTGGAGGAGATTCTGGAGCGACGGGAACTGGAGCTCCCGTCCGACATCAGGGACTCGGTGTTCGAGGAACTGGAGTCCCTAGCAGAGCGAGAGTGGGAGCTCGAGGTGGCCTACCGAAGATTGTTGGACGGCGCTCCGCAGTCGAGCCTGAGTTCCCCGTGCTGGGACGGGTCGGCGGAAGAAGTCGACAGTCCCCAGGTCTGGGACTTATGGGAGGCCGAGGTGGTCCCATGGGTACCCGTGGGGGTCCCAGCAGAGGAAGTTATTCCCTTCACCCCGCAAGCGGACAGGGTGGCCGAGGCCACGGGTCCAGCGGGGGAGCTGGCAACGGGGCAGAGCGCCGCTGGCCTCTGTCCACTCCCCGACGCCAAGAGAGTTGTCCTCCAACCAGCGGAAGAGCTGGCCACGGGGCAGAGTGCCGCTGGCCTCTGCCCACTACCCACGGTCTGCCAGGAGGAGCAGACGGATGGTTCCCCCGGGCTGGGCTGTGAGCAGCCACGGATTGCCCCGGGGGGGAAGAACTCATCCTCCTGCAAGGTGATCCTCACTCAGCAGGGAAAGTTATCCCCTCCACCCCGCAAGCGGACAGGGTGGCCGAGGCCACGGGTCCAGCGGGGGAGGTGGCAACGGGGCAGAGCGCTGCTGGCCTCTGCCCACCCCCAGTCGCAACGAGAGTCGTTCCCCAACCAGCAGAAGAGCTGGCCACGGGGCAGAGCGCCGCTGGCCTCTGCCCACTGCCCACGGTCTGCCAGGAGGAGCGGACGGATGGTTCTCCCGGGCGGGGCTGTGAGCAGCCCTTGATGGTCCCGGGGGTGAAGAAACCATCCTCTTGCAAGGGGATCCTCACTCGGCAGAAAAGATTACCCCTTTCACCCCGCAAGCGGACAGGGTGGCCGAGGCCACGGGTCCAGGGGAGGAGGTGGCAACGGGGCCGAGTGCCGCTGGCCCCTGCCCACTGCCCACAGTCTGCCAGGTGGAGCAGACAGATGGTTCCCCCGGGCTGGGTTGTGCGCAGCCGTTGATTGCCCCGGGGGGGAAGAAACCATCCTCCCGCAAGGAGATCTCCACCCAGCGGAAGAGCTGACAACGGGGCAGAGCGCCGCTGGCCTCTGCCCGTTCCTCCCAATTTGCCCCGAGGGGCAGAGCGAGGATGACCCCGTGCGACTGCCGTTGCAGCCATTTATTCCCCTCTTCGGCTGCCAGGAAGAGCAGCCGGGTTTGACCCCATTTGTCCCCTCGGTTGCCGTTTCCGTACCTGCCTCTCCAGCAGAAGAGCTGGCAACGGGGCAGAGCGCCGCTGGCCTCTGCCCATCTTTGCAACCCTTTGGCTCGGAGGCCTCACGCAGCCACGGTTCTTTCCAACGGCTGACCTGGGCACCCGGGGCGCGTGCAGTTAGCACCCGTTTTCCCCGGGTGAGCGATAACCCTGGAGGGGACACAGGAGGTACTCCTCCCCAGACATATGTCCTTTCGCCCAACCGGGGTAACCCTAAGGACGTGGGGCCCCGACCCAGTTGGCACGGCCGCAAGGCCAAATGGAGAAGCCTGGTGGCCCGGCCTCCCCAGACAGACTACGGGCCTGGGAGCACCGACTTCCCCGGTATGACCCGGTGGGGTCAGACCAGGTGCGTCGAACTGGGGGAGGGGGAGGAGTGTCACGGAATGGCCCAGCACCCTCAGCCAGGGGCGGTGCACAAGGACATTGATTTGGCCATGAACACTTAGGTGCGGTGGCACGCACAGGGTTTTGCAGTACTTTTTATTAGATGTGGTTATGTGTGGTGTGATACAGTGTTGCCCGTTGATTGTGAAATGTGTTCCTTTGTCTGCCTTGCCCGCCGCCATTTTCCGATTGCCTCGTGGTTGCAATCAGATTATTCAAATCGGAAAATGGCCGATTCGAACCATCCGGTTTGAATCGTAAAATGGCCGATTCGGACCATCCGGTCCGAATCGGCGACTCCCCGAACTGCAACGGCCAATGGGTCCTGTGAGGGCGGGCAGGGATTCCCATTGTATTATAATTTGTGTAAAGTTAATAAATGCCTGAGCTGTGAATAATAAAGCCAGATTTACCAGTGCATCCAGCCTCGACTGATGTCTTTATTTCTCCGCCGTGCTTCACCGTCTGAGTATTCCCCGCAGTCTCAGGGTACGGTGTTCGATTAGATCCGAACCGAACCGAGCGCTCTGTGCCTGTATCTCGCAACAGGACAGAGGCGCAGCGGATGGTGTTCGGTTCCCAGACGATTGGCCTGAGATCCGATCCGAAGGGCGCGGCCGTGTACCGCGCTTCGGTATTGCAAGAGATCGCGGTAAGATCCGAAGACTTTGCCGATCCCGCAAGATCCGAAGCTGCATTCACCTACGATCCGAACGTCCTCCGCAGTCCGATCCGAATATTTGCCGGAAGAGATCCGATCCCCGAAATCGGCCGGCCGGCCGCAGACGTACTCCACCTCCCACAAGGTCAGTGAACCAGCTGCTCGGGACGCTGAGTACCGTATGGCTCAGTGGTCAGGCTGGTTCTAGGCAGGGGTCCCCTCCACCGCCCGCTAACCCTTCCCCAGGGTCACGCCAGGCCGCACGAGACGCCGAGTGCCGTGTCACTCGGTAGTCGGGCCAGCGGTAAGCGACGGGGCCACGCAGATAGAGCACACCCGCAGGCGGAGCAACATCCCATTCCGTCATATGGTTTTATTGGTGTGATGTATTACCATGTATCCTGTATTGTATGAGTGTGGATTCAGATGTGTAATTGTGTGATGCATTTAAAGGTATTATATTTCCCCTTGGTTGCTAGGAGTGAAAGGCTGTGTTGAAATTCAATTGTATGCTAATTTCTGTGTACATTAGCTCTGTGTGTGTGTGTAATCTGATGATGCAAGCATGCCATTGTATGCAAATTGAGTTCCCATTCAAGCCTGGGCATGTCTCCTTTGTGTGTGAGATGTTTAAATGCGTGTCCCATTTGAGTAAAAAGTCAGTTCAACTGCGTTTGACTTGAAGCATACAGCCCCGTTTGGTGTCGTCATTTCATAGCTAAAATCACAGTGCAGGAGACACTCTGCGGTCTCCAAGCTCCCCACTACGCAGAACGGGTCAACTTAATTCGGCAGCACCATCTCGCCAAGTAACGCCAGGGTCATCTCAGGCCGCTCGAGACGCCGAGTGCCGTGACACTCGTTAGTCGGGCCTGACGCCACCAAGAGGGGGTCAGATTGGAGCACACCCGCAGACGGATAACACCTCATTCCGTCACACTGGTGGCAAGCGGTGAGGATAGCTCTCTGCACCCCCAGAAGACCCTCATCATGGCAGCATATGCCAATTATAAACGGGACACACTGCGGGCATGCTGGAGGACCGTGGAGGAACCGTGGGCTCAAAGAGCAAGGATGCCCTGGTCGAAGAATTGGCGGCCCTGGATCAGCAGACCAGGGACCTGCCCGCAACCTCACCACCGATCGTAGCTCAGGCGTCCAGCCCTGAAAACTCCTTACAGAGGAAGGTACAGCAGCGGGCAGCGGCTTGCGGAGCCGCTCCGACAGAAGCCACCTTCCAGAACTTCGTCCGGGACATCACCCATGAAGAAGAGCAGGAGCGGGTGCGCCAACATGAGATACGGCTGGCGGAAATCCAGTACCAACAGGAAGGAAACCCCAACTGGGAAAGACCAACGGCACGGAAGGTGCCCTTCCAGGCCTTCAAGAGCTTCAACGAGGCAGAGGAGGAAATAGAAAGTTTCCTCCAGGACTTTGAACGCTCGTGCCAACTACACGAGGTTCAACGGGCCGCTTGGGTTGGGATCCTGGCGTGTAAACTAACAGGGCAGGCTGCGGAGGCCTACAGGACTGTCCCAGACGAAGAAGCCCGGGACTACGAACAGGTGAAACAAACCCTGCTGGCCCGTTTTGCCATCACCCCCGAAGCCAGCCGGATGAAATTCTGAAATTCCCGACGGCCCCACGGTGCTACCCATGTGGAGTGGGTGCACCAGCTGCAACGGGACATGAAGACCTGGTTCGCCGGAAGCAAGGCTCGAACCCTCGAAGAAGTCACTCAGCTGTTCCTTCTCGAGCAGTTTTTTGACCACACCGCCCCGGCCGTGCGGGAGTGGGTGAGGGACAAGAAGCCCCAGACGATGCAGCAAGCGGCCACCTGGGCCGATGAGTATACGGACACGCGCACGTCCCACGGGGGGGAACGACCTCCACCCTCCCGATCCACCCTACAACCTCCCCGTGCCACACCCCCACCTCCCAGGCCGGAGCCAACAACACGCTGGCCCGCACCCCGGGTCCCAAACTGGGCCCCTTCCACGGCTACCATCCGTTGTTATGGGTGCAGCCAGATGGGCCACTACCGCCAGAACTGCCCCAACCAGCCGCCCCTTCCGCGGGGCCCCATCCGAGCCCCACCCACGGCTCTTTGTTACCAGGAGGAATCCCCATACTGGGACCCACAGGAGGAATGGGGGATGCTGCATGAGGCCGATCCCGTGCAGGCTGCATTCACCGACAACCGCCAACACCACAGACAGGCGGTATGGATTAACAGGCGGGCCGCCGAAGGTCTCCGCGACTCTGGCGCTACCATCACGCTTGTCCGGCCTCACCTGATTCCCCGAAAGGACCGGCTGGACCGCACCGTCGCTGTTCGTGTAGCCGGAGGCAAGGTGCTCCGACTCGCTACCGCCCGAGTCCATTTGGATTGGGGGTCGGGGGAGGGATCCGTGCGGGTGGGGTTACTCGACCAACTACCGGCAGAAATCCTCCTGGGGAACGACCTGGGACGCTTGGTATCAGCCTACGCCACGGACGAGGCCGCCCCAGTGACCACCCGGCAACAAAGCCACCGGATTGACCAAGGCACTCCGGTCGGGACCCAGGTGAGACCAACCAGACCTCTCCGACCTCCCAAACCCCCCAAGCCTCCCAGACCTCCACCCCGACCGGACGAACCCACATCTCCTACCCCGGACCACCCCCTCACGTGGAGCTCTCCAGCCACCCTCCGGCACCAGACCCAGACTGACCCCACCCTAGAAAGGTACCGCGACCGGGCTGGCCAGGGTCCCGGCGACGGACAGGATGACAGCATTGAGTGGGAAGATGGGCTACTGTATCGGTACACCAATAGGGAGACGCTCTGAAACCACGGGCTCCCCACAAACAGCTAGTAGTACCGCAGGCCCCCCCAGAAAGGAACTCCTGAGACTGGCCCACGACATTCCCCTCGCCGGCTGTCACGGGATGGCCCAGCACCCTCAGCCAGGGGCGGTGCAGTGACAGTGGGGACATGGACACTTGGGTGTGGTGGCACGCACCCCGTTTACCAGTTTTATTTAGATGTGACATTGTGTGGTGTTAATAACGTGTTCCCCGTTGGTTTATGGTGTAATGACTTTTCCCTTTGTTTGCCTTGCTCGCCGCCATTTTCCGATTCGTGTGGCGCAGTTGGAATTCTCGTTTCGGAAAATGGCCGATTCGAACCATCCGGTTCGAATCGTAAAATGGCCGATTCGGACCATCCGGTCCGAATTGGTGACTCCCTGAAGGCCAAGGGCCAATGGGTCCTGGGAGGGCGGGCAAGGAGTCCCATTGTATTCTAATTGTGTGCAGAGGTAATAAATGCTTGGACTGTAAATAAAAAAGCCAGATTCTGCAGTACATTCAGCTCTGACTGGTGTGTCTTTATTCTCCGCCGTATTTTCGGATCTGAGTGTCCTCCGCGGCCTCAGAGTACGGTGCCCACCCGGATACGATCCGAATCGAGCGCTCTGACCCTGCATCGAGTATCAGGGCAGAGGCGCTGCTCAGGAAGATTCGATCGGAGGAAGACGGAGATCCGAACCGAACGGCCCCGCCGGGAACCGCGCTTCGGCATTGCGGTAAGACCCGAACTCTCCACTGGTCCCGCAGATCCGAAACTCCCTCCCATACCGATCCGAAGCCCTCCAGTTCCGATTCGACCCGCCATCCCTTCCCGACTCGAAACCTTCACCGCCCAAGATCCGAAGAGACACCCGCCCCCGGATCGGAAACGTTTCCCGCATAAGATCCGAAACGTTTCCCCATAAGATCCGAATCTTTCTCCGCGGCTGCTAGGGCCGATTCCCACAGGCGTCCCACACCCGCCAGGTCAGGGAACCAGTTGCTCGGGACGCTGAGTGCTGCGCGCCTCAGTGGTCGGACTGGTTCCAGGCAGGGGTCCCCTCCACCGCCCGCTAACCCTACCCTAGGGTCACGCCAGGCCGCACGAGACGCCGAGTGGCGCCACTCGGTAGTCGGGCCAGCGGTAAGCGACGGGGTCACGCAGATAGAGCACACCCGCAGGCGGAACAACATCTCCATTCCGTCATACTGGTGGCAGCGGTGGGATAGCTCTCTGCAGACCCCAGGGGGACCCTCATCATGATCAAGTATACTGCCTACAAGCGGGACGTCCTGCGTGGGATGCTGGAGAATCGGGGCGGTGTCCCGGGCTCCAAGAGTCGGGAGACTCTGATAGAGGAGTTGAGGAGAATTGACCAGGAGGAGGCGTTCGCGGCGTTGCCCGCGGACCCAGTGCCGGCTGCCGTTCCCGCTGAGGCCGAGGATAGCGAATTCTGCCGGAAGATGCGGGAGCGGATCTCCATGATGGGTCCGGCCCCATCGGAAGCTGAGATGAGGAAGCTGGGTCGGGAACTCTCGGCAGGAAGAGGAGAGGGAGAGAGAGCGGGTGCACGAACTGCGGCTGGCCGAAGTGCGAAGCCGGCGGAGTAGCCGCTCGCCATCGGACCGATACGCCGGGCGGAAAGTGCCGTTCCAGGCGTTCAAGGAGTTCCGGGAAGCCGAGGAAGAGATCGAAAGCTATCTGCAAGACTTTGAGCGCCTGTGTCGGGTGCATGACGTGCACCGGGCCGACTGGATTCGGATCCTGGCGAGTAAGCTGACCGGCCGGGCCGCCGAGGCCTATCGTACGGTCCCGGACGACGAGGCCACCAGCTACTCGCACGTCAAGCAGGCGCTGCTGAGTAGATATGCCGTGACCCCGGAAGCTAGCCGGACGAAGTTCCGGAATTCTCGCCGCCCAGTGGCGCCACCCACGTGGAGTGGGCCCATCGGCTGCAGAGGGACCTGCGCACCTGGCTCTCGGGAAGCCAAGCGGAGACGGTGGCCGAGATCACCCAACTGCTGCTGCTCGAGCAGTTCTTCGAGCACACACCCTCCGCTATCCGAGAGTGGGTGCGCGACAAGAAGCCCCATACGGTGCAGCAAGCGGCCACCTGGGCCGACGAGTACACGGACACCCGGAAGTTGCCGGGGGGAGCGGACCCTGGCCAGCCGTCCCATTTTACCCGCCCCACTACCTCCACCACCTCCACCACCAGCGGTCCGGGCGCCTGTAGCACGGGCTCCCAGCCGGCCCACCAACATGGCTAACGTCCGCTGTTACGGGTGCAACCAGGAGGGGCACTACAAACAACATTGCCCCAACCGCCCGGAATTGACCCGGCCGGCCGGCAGGCCATCGCCGGCGGCCCATTGTTGCGACGCCGGAGCTCCGTGGCCGGAGGCCCCGGAGGAATGGTGGGAGCAGTTGCACGAAGCCGACCCCGTGCAAGCCGCCGCGGATGACAACCGCCGACACCACCGCCAGGCGGTGTGGATAAATGGGCGGCCTGCTGAGGGGCTGCGAGACTCCGGGGCTACCATCACCCTGGTCCGGCCTCACTTGGTCCCGCCAAGCGACCGCCTGCGGAGCACTGTAGCAGTACGGGTGGCGGGAGGAAAAGTGCTCCGGCTCGAGACGGCTCGGGTGCACCTGGACTGGGGGAATGGGGAGAAGGAGGTGCGGGTGGGGTTGCTGAGACAACTGCCGGCCGAGGTGCTCCTGGGGAATGATTTGGGGGAGCTCATTTCCGCTTACTCCACAGATGCAGCTACCCCGGTTACCACTAGGCAACAGAGCCGACGACAAGACAGGGGCGCTCCGAATGGGACCCAGGTGAGACCTCCACCACCACCATCCCGACCTCCCAAACCTCCCAAACCTCCCAAACCTCCCCGACCTCCCAACCATTCCCGACCTCCCCGACCCTCCCGACAGCCCAAAACCCCAGACCCTTCCCAACCTCCCAGACCGCCATCACCTCCCCGACCTCGACGGGACCCGATTCTTCTCCCTCCGCCTGTCCTCCCTTCCCCGTGGAGTACCCCGGAGACGCTGCGCCACCAGACGCAAACCGACCCCACCTTACAGGGCTACCGGGACCGAGCTGGTCAGGGCTTGGACGGTCAGGGGAAAGACAAGGTGGAGTGGGAGGATGGGCTGCTGTACCGCTACACCGTGAGGGAGGGGGCCAAGAAGAAGCAGATTCCGCAGAAGAAGCAGCTGGGGTGCCGCAGGGACCCAGGCAGGAGCTTCTGCGCTTGGCCCACGACATCCCCCTTGCAGGTCACTTAGGCCAGAGTAAAACCCGGCACAGGTTGGCGCGCGCGTTCTACTGGCCTCGCCTTAGCAACGACACCCGCGACTATTGCCGCACCTGCCCGGTTTGCCAGAAAGCTGGGAAGGCTGGGGACCATCCGAAGGCACCCTTGCGGCCCATGCCCATTATCCAGGAGCCCTTTAGCCGGGTGGCGGTTGACATCGTAGGGCCGTTGCCACGGCCCAGTGCCACCGGTAAGAGGTATATTCTTACCGTAGTGGATTATGCCACCCGGTACCCCGAGGCTGTGGCCTTGGCCAACATCCAGGCGGACACCGTAGCAGACGCGCTCCTCAGGGTGTTCACGAGAGGTAGGGTTTCCCCGAGAAATCCTATCCGATCAGGGTACCCAGTTTACCGCTGAGCTCACCCAACAGCTCTGGCGTCTCTGTGGCGTTAAGGCGCTGCACAGCGCCCCGTATCACCCCCAGACCAACGGGCTGTGCGAGCGGTTCAATGGGACCCTGAAGCAGCTCATCCGGGCCTTCGTGCATGAGAACAGGGACTGGGAGAAGTATCTTCCCCACTTGCTGTTCGCCTACCGGGAGGTTCCGCAGGAATCCACCGGGTACTCACCCTTTGAGCTGCTATATGGACGCCGGGTGCGAGGTCCTCTGGATCTGGTTAGGGCTCAGTGGGAGGGGGCGCCGGAGGAGGACGGAGTTCCCGTGGTGGAGTACGTCCTGAAGCTGCGGGAGCGCTTGGCGGACCTCCAGGGGTTCGTGCAGGAGAACATGGAGACGGCCCAGGCTCAGCAGAAGGCGTGGTACGATCGCGCTGCGTGCAGCCGCTCGTTCTGTGTGGGACAGAAGGTTCTGGTGTTAAAACCACAGCGGCAGAACAAGCTGCAGGCGGCCTGGCAAGGTCCCTACAAGGTGGTAACCCAGCTGGGGGATACCACCTATGTGGTTGTGAGCTGCGCGGACACCAGAATCCAGCGGACGTTCCACGTCAATATGCTGAAGGCCTTCCATGAGCGGCCAGAGTCGGTGGACGCCATATGCGCGCCGGCGGCCGAGGAGATGGAACCCTTTCCCTTGGAGGAACTCCCGGGGGTAGCCAAGCAGCCTTCCGGGGTGGAGCAGGTGCAGTTGGGGGAGGAGCTAGGGCCCGAGAAACAGGCGCAGGCGCGGCAGCTGCTTCTCGCCTATCCGGGGGTTTTCTCGGCCTCCCGGGATATACGGACCAGGCCGTCCATCAGGTGGACACACCCGGTCAGAAACCACTCCGACAGCCCGCCTACCGGATCCCGGAAGCAGTCCGCGAGTCCATGCGGGCCGAGATCCGGGAGATGTTGGAGCTGGGGGTCATTGAGCCGTCGGCCAGCCCATGGGCGTCGCCCGTGGTCCTGGTGCCCAAAAAGGACGGTACAACCAGGTTCTGCGTCGACTATCGGCGGATAAACGACTGTACCGTTACGGACGCTTATCCGATGCCCCGAGTCGACGAGTTGCTAGACCAGATCTCCGGGGGTCATTTTCTGACCACGGTGGATCTGTGCAAGGGGTATTGGCAGATTCCCCTTGCCGAGGAGGCGACCCCGAAGTCGGCCTTCATCACCCCGTTCGGCCTGTACCAGTTTCGAGTCATGCCGTTCGGGATGAAGAACGCCCCTGCTACCTTCCAGCGGTTAATCGATCGCCTCCTCGATGGCCTCCAGGGATTCGCTTGCGCGTACCTGGATGATATAGCCATCTATAGCCAGACCTGGGAGGAACACCTGGACCATGTAGGGACTGTCCTGGGCCGGATTAGGGACGCCAACCTGACCCTGAAGCCGGAGAAGTGTAGGGTGGGGATGGCCGAGGTGCAGTATCTGGGCCACCGGGTGGGGTGCGGGATACAACGGCCGGAGCCCGCGAAGATAGAGGCTATCCTGGATTGGCCCACCCCGGTGACCAAGACCCAGGTCCTGGCCTTTCTGGGTACCGCGGGGTACTACAGAAAATTTGTACCCCATTACAGCGACCTGGCAAAACCTTGACTGATCTGACCAAGAAATCCCTGCCCCGCCAAGTCCTGTGGTCCCCGGAGTGCGAACAGGCCTTCCGGCAGCTGAAGGCCGCCCTGACCCAAGCGCCCCTGCTGGCAGCTCCCAACTATAATAAACGTTTTATTGTCCACACAGACGCGTCCATGTTCGGACTGGGAGCTGTCCTGAGTCAAGTGGGGGACGACGGGGGGACCATCCGGTGGCGTTTATTAGCCGGAAGTTGTTGCCACGAGAGGTGGGGTATGCTGCAGTGGAGAAGGAGTGCCTGGCCCTGGTCTGGGCCCTACGGAAGCTCCAACCCTACGTCTACGGTCGGTCCTTCACCGTGATGACCGACCATAACCCCTTGGTATGGCTCAACCGAGTGGCGGGGGAGAACGGCCGCCTGCTGCGGTGGAGCCTGGCTCTCCAACCCTTCAACTTTTCCATCCAATATCGGCCCGGGTCGCAGAACGGTAACACAGATGGGTTATCGCGACAGTCGGCCCGGGAACCAGGGGATTGGGGAGCCCCGACTACCTCGGTACGACCCGGTGGGGTCCAATCGAGTGCGTCGGACCTTGGGGAGGGGGAGGAGTGTCACGGGATGGCCCAGCACCCTCAGCCAGGGGCGGTGCAGTGACAGTGGGGACATGGACACTTGGGTGTGGTGGCACGCACCCTGTTTACCAGTTTGTATTTAGATGTGACATTGTGTGGTGTGAATAACGTGTTCCCCGTTGGTTTGTGGTGTAATGACTTTTCCCTTTGTTTGCCTTGCTCGCCGCCATTTTCCGATTCGTGTGGCGCAGTTGGAATTCTCGTTTCGGAAAATGGCCGATTCGAACCATCCGGTTCGAATCGTAAAATGGCCGATTCGGACCATCCGGTCCGAATTGGTGACTCCCTGAAGGCCAAGGGCCAATGGGTCCTGGGAGGGCGGGCAAGGAGTCCCATTGTATTCTAATTGTGTGCAGAGGTAATAAATGCTTGGACTGTAAATAAAAAAGCCAGATTCTGCAGTACATTCAGCTTTGACTGGTGTGTCTTTATTCTCCGCCGTATTTTCGGATCTGAGTGTCCTCCGCGGCCTCAGAGTACGGTGCCCACCCGGATACGATCCGAATCGAGCGCTCTGACCCTGCATCGAGTATCAGGGCAGAGGCGCTGCTCAGGAAGATTCGATCGGAGGAAGACGGAGATCCGAACCGAACGGCCCCGCCGGGAACCGCGCTTCGGCATTGCGGTAAGACCCGAACTCTCCACTGGTCCCGCCAGATCCGAAACTCCCTCCCATACCGATCCGAAGCCCTCCAGTTCCGATTCGACCCGCCATCCCTTCCCGACTCGAAACCTTCACCGCCCAAGATCCGAAGAGACACCCGCCCCCGGATCGGAAACGTTTCCCGCATAAGATCCGAAACGTTTCCCCATAAGATCCGAATCGTTCTCCGCGGCTGCTAGGGCCGATTCCCACAGGCGTCCCACACCCGCCAGGTCAGGGAACCAGTTGCTCGGGACGCTGAGTGCTGCGCGCCTCAGTGGTCGGACTGGTTCCAGGCAGGGGTCCCCTCCACCGCCCGCTAACCCTACCCTAGGGTCACGCCAGGCCGCACGAGACGCCGAGTGGGCGCCACTCGGTAGTCGGGCCAGCGGTAAGCGACGGGGTCACGCAGATAGAGCACACCCGCAGGCGGAACAACATCTCATTCCGTCATACCGGCCATCTAGGAATGGCCAAGACCCGACACCGGTTAACCCGAGCATTCTTCTGCCTCGCCTAGTTGAGATGTCCGTGAGTACTGCCGCCCCTGCCCGACCTGCCAGAAAACGGGGAAAACTGGGGACCACCCGAAAGCCCCCCTTCACCCCATGCCCATCATTCAAGAACCCTTTAGTCGGGTGGCGGTAGACATAATTGGTCCCTTACCCGCCCCCAGCGCCACCGGAAGAGATATATTCTCACTGTGGTGGACTACGCCACCCGATACCGAGGCGGTGGCCCTGTCTAACATTCAGGCAGACACCGTCGCCGATGGCCTCCTACAGGTGTTCTCTAGGGTAGGATTTCCTCAGGAAATCTTGTCTGATCAGGGCTCCCAATTCACCGCTGAGCTAACCCAACAGCTCTGGCGTCTGTGCGGGGTTAAGGCGCTTCACAGCGCCCCATACCACCCGCAGATGAACGGGCTGTGCGAGCGGTTTAATGGGACCCTGAAACAGCTCATCCGCGCTTACACCCAAGAGAGGAAAGACTGGGAGAAATACCTACCCCACCTGTTATTTGCCTACCGGGAGGTCCCCCAAGAGTCGACCGGGTTCTCCCCCTTCGAACTCCTGTACAGGTGACGGGTGCGAGGCCCCCTAGACTTAGTCCGGGCGCAGTGGGAGGGGGGACAGGAAGCCGAAGGGCTCCCCGCCGTGAGTTACGTCCTGGAGCTCTGAGAGCGCTTGACCGAACTCACGACGATGGTTCAGGGGAACATGCAGGCAGCCCAGGCCCAGCAGAAGGCATGGTACGACCGCTCTGTCCGCCGCTCGTTTCTCGTGGGGCAGAAGGTCCTGGTGTTGAAACCACAGCGGCAGAACAAGCTGCAGGCGTCCTGGCAGGGCCCCTATCGGGTGGTCACCCAAGTGGGAGAGACCACCTACGTGGTTGTCAGCTGTACCGACACCAGGATCCAGCGGACGTTCCATGTCAATATGCTGAAGGCATACCACGAGCGCCCCGAGATGGTATCTGCCATCTGCGCTCCTGCGACCGAGGAGGCAGAACAGTTCCCCCTGGTAGGCTTGTGCACCGATTTTTTTTCGGTTCGATTCGGTTCGATTTTTCGGATTTTTAAACTTTTCGATTCGGCCCGTTTCGACCGATTTCGGTTTCGATTCGATTCGGTTCGGCACGTTTTTCGGGTACATTTTTTTTCGGAATTTCGACCATTTTTCGTATTTTCGTGTCACTGTGCTCGGTTTTTGTATCGACTTTTCGTATTTTCGGAAATTTTCGTTTTTCGGAATTGCACATTTTTCGGAATATCGACCATTTTTCGTATTTTTCGTGTCATTTTGCCCGTTTTTTGTATCGACTTTTCGTTTTTTCGAAAAATTTTCGTTTTTCAGAAATTTTCGTTTTTACATAATTTTCGTTTTTCAGAAATTTCGTTTTTCCGAAAATTTTCGTTTTTCGGAAAATCTGTTCTCCTCGTTTGACACATTTCAAGTCCATTCGAAAAATCCGAAAATTTTCGTTTCGGCTCGGAAAACATTTCGGATCTGAAATTTTCGGATCTGAAATTTTTCAGAAATTCGGCCGCATCCGAAAACACGAATCGGGAAATTTCGTGAAAATTCCGAAATTCCGAAACCCGAAACGCACATCCCTACCCCCTGGTAGACCTCCCTGGGATAGACGGTCGGCCCTCAGGGGTGGAACAAGTGCAGCTAGGGGAAGGGTTGGGTCCCCATAAGCAGGAGCAGGCCAGGCAGCTGCTCCAAGAGCACCAGGAGCTCTTCTCCGCACTCCCTGGCTACACCAGCCGGGCCGTGCACCAGGTGGAAACCCCCGGCCAGCGTCCCCTTCGGCAACCGGCATACAGACTCCAGGAGGCAGTACACGAATCCATGCGGGCTGAAATCCGGGAGATGCTGGAGCTGGGAGTTATCGAGCCCTCTGCCAGTCCATGGGCCTCGCCCGTAGTCCTGGTCCCCAAAAGGATGGTACCACCCGGTTTTGTGTCAACTACCGGAGGCTCAATGACTGCACTGTCACCGATGCTTACCCCATGCCTTCATCACCCCGTTCGGCCTGTACCAGTTTCGGGTCATGCCGTTCGGGATGAAGAACGCCCCGGCCACTTTTCAGCAGTTGATCGATCGCCTCCTCGATGGCCTCCAGGAATTCGCTTGCGCGTACCTGGACGACATCGCCATCTACAGCCAGACTTGGGAGCAACACCTTCACCATCTGGGGTGGTATTCGCTCGGATAAGGGACGCCAACCTGACCCTTAAACCTGCGAAGTGTAGGATAGGGATGTCCGAGGTACAGTACCTCGGCCACCGGGTGGGTCAGGGAACCCAGCGTCCAGAACCGGCCAAGATAGAAGCCATTCTGGAGTGGCCCACCCCCATCACCAAGACTCAGGTCCTCGCTTTCTTGGGCACGGCAGGGTACTACCGGAAATTCGTTCCCAACTATAGCGTCCTCGCCAAACCCCTGACCGACCTGACTAAGAAAACCCTGCCCCGCCAAGTCCTGTGGTCCCCAGAGTGCGAAACCGCCTTCCAACAACTGAAGACCGCCCTAACCCAAACACCCCTCTTGGCAGCTCCCAATTATAGCAAACGCTTTATTGTCCATACGGACGCATCGATGTTCGGACTGGGAGCCGTACTAAGCCAAGTGGGGGACGATGGGGGGGATCATCCGGTGGCTTACATCAGCTGCAAACTCCTACCCCGGGAGGTGGGATACGCAGCGGTCGAGAAAGAATGTCTGGCCTTGGTTTGGGCCCTGCGAAAGTTCCAGCCGTATGTGTACGGGCGGTCCTTCACCGTAATGACGGATCACAACCCCCTGGTGTGGCTCAACCGGGTGGCGGGGGAGAACGGCCGCCTGTTGCGGTGGAGCCTGGCCCTCCAACCTTTTAACTTTTCTATCCAATACCGGCCCGGGCCACAAAACGGAAATGCCGACAGTCTATCCCGGCAATCGGCCCGGGAACCCGGAGATCCAAGCTCCCCAACTTTCCCTATTTGACCCGTGTGGGTCCAACTGGGTCCGTCTGACTCATTTGAAGGGGGGAGGAATGTCATGGAACGGACATAGGGGCTCTGACCAGCGAGCCCCAGAACTAACAGCCTGGGACATTTCAAAGACCTTTTTCTTTATTTGAGACTCTTTCGGTTTTGCGTGTTGAAATGAACAGTTATACCTTTTCTAGATGTGGTTTTATTGGTGTGATGTATTACCATGTATCCTGTATTGTATGAGTGTGGATTCAGATGTGTAATTGTGTGATGCATTTAAAGTTATTATATTTCCCCTTGGTTGCTAGGAGTGAAAGGCTGTGTTGAAATTCAATTGTATGCTAATTTCTGTGTACATTAGCTCTGTGTGTGTGTCAGTGGCGTAGCGTGGGGGGGGCTGGGGGGGCCGTGGCCCCGGGCGCAGTTTTGTTAGGGGCGCATTCGCGCCCCTAAAACTGGCCCGGGGGTTGAGGGACCCAGATGCCGGGCAGCGCGGGAGCGCCTGCCCAGTCTTGAACAGTCCGTCCTGTGAAGTGGATGCGGCTGTGTGCGTGCGCAGCCGGTCACGTGGTCCGGCTAATCAGGTGACCACCTGACTGGCCGGACCGCGTGACCGGCTGCGCACGCACACAGCCGCATCCACTTCACAGGGCGGACTGTTCAAGACCGGGCAGGCGCTCCCGCGCTGCCCGGCATCTGGGTCCCTCAACCCCCTGCCAGAGCTGGGGCAACAATCCAGGTGAGAGCTGGGGCAAATCCATGACCTGGGGGCAAATCCATGTGTGACCTGGGGGCAAATCCATGTGTGAGCTGGGGCAAATCCATGAGCTGGGGGCAAATCCATGAGCTGGGGCAAATCCATGAGCTGGGGGCAAATCCATGAGCTGGGGGCAAATCCATGAGCTGGGGCAAATCCATGAGTGAGCTGGGGCAAATCCATGAGCTGGGGGCAAATCCATGAGTGAGCTGGGGCAAATCCATGAGCTGGGGGCAAATCCATGAGCTGGGGCAAATCCATGAGCTGGGGGCAAATCCATGAGTGAGCTGGGGCAAATCCATGAGCTGGGGGCAAATCCATGAGCTGGGGGCAAATCCATGAGTGAGCTGGGGCAAATCCATGAGTGAGCTGGGGGGCAAATCCATGAGCTGGGGGCAAATCCATGAGTGAGCTGGGGCAAATCCATGAGCTGGGGCAAATCCATGAGTGAGCTGGGGGGCAAATCCATGTGTGAGCTGGGGCAAATCCATGTGTGAGCTGGGGCAAATCCATGAGCTGGGGGCAAATCCATGAGCTGGGGCAATATCCATGTGAGAGCTGGGGCAATATCGATAACGTGTCCACAGGTTGGGGGGGGCGCACAATTCTTGGCTGGCCCCGGGTGCTGACAACCCACGCTACGCCACTGGTGTGTGTGTGTAATCTGATGATGCAAGCATGCCATTGTATGCAAATTGAGTTCCCATTCAAGCCTGGGCATGTCTCCTTTGTGTGTGAGATGTTTAAATGCGTGTCCCATTTTGAGTAAAAAGTCAGTTCAAATGCGTTTGACTTGAAGCATACAGCCCTGTTTGGTGTCGTCATTTCATCGCTAAAATCACAGTGCAGGAGACACTCTGCGGTCTCCTAGCTCCCCACTACGCAGAACGGGTCGACTTAATTCGGCAGCACCATCTCGCCAAGTAACACCAGGGTCATCTCAGGCCGCTCGAGACGCCGAGTGCCGTGACACTCGTTAGTCGGGTCTGACGCCATCAAGAGGGGGTCAGATTGGAGCACACCCGCAGACGGATAACACCTCATTCCGTCACAACATAGTCTTAGATTAGAGGGGCAAAGGTTTAAAAGTAACATCAGGAAGCATTATTTTACTGAGAGGGTGGTGGATACATGGAACAGTCTTCCAGTAGAAGTGGTAGAGGCCAAAACAGTGATTGAATTTAAGCAAGCATGGGATAGGCATAAGGCTATCCTAAACAAAAGATAAATCCAGGTAAAGTATCCATGTAATTGGGCAGACTAGATGGGCCGAAAGGTTCTTATCTGCCGACATTTTCTATGTTTCTAAGATTTACCCCAAATCACCAGGCACAAACAGTGTTCAGAGTAGGGATGAGCCGAACACCCCCGAGTTCGGTTCGCATTCAAACTCGAACACAAACTCAATACAAGTCAATGGGACTCAAAGTTCGATTTTTAGAGTGCCCTCCAAGAGGGCATATATGCTAGATATTTGCCATAAAAGGTGTATAGGGGTCCGGGTAGTGCCCTGGGGGACAGGAAACAAGGACAGAAAGTAAAAAAAAAGATGTTTTTAACCCCTTCACTGCTGACGACGTGTGGGACATGTCCTCAGTTACTCCCGCTGTATGCTGAGGACGACGTGTCCCACACGTCATCAGCTTTGCGGGACCCCCGGCGGAGATACTCACCTCTCTGTCCGGGATCCTGCGGCGTTCTGACTTCAGCGTCTGAGGACGCTGAAGTCAAGCTCCTCCCGACGTAAATGACGTCATCGCGCCATTCGCAATGACGTCATTTCCAGGTGACCCCCGGCCAGGGCCGGTGCAATCATTTTTATCTAGTCAGGCGAAGGTGCATGTTGGTGCCCCCCCCCACCCGTGTCAAGTCAAGCCAATCAGGATAGAGGTGCCATGATAATCTCTATATATACATATATATACACACACTAGGGTTGCTCATATACTTATATGAGCTGGGGGCAAATATACTTATATTTGCCCCTAGATCACATGTAGATATATTTGCCCCCAGATCACATGTAGATATATTTGCCCCCAGATTACATGGGTATATATTGCCCCAGCTCATATGGAAATACTTGCCCCCAGATCAGATGTGGATATATTTGCCCCCAACTCATGGATATATTTGCCCAGCTCATGGATATATATATATATATTTGCCCCAACTCATGGATATACACTGTATTTGTCCCCAGCTCATGGATATATTTGCCCTCAACTCATGGATATATTTTCCCCCTAACTCATGGATATATACAGGGCTCGAGTCGAGCGGGAACGCGCAGGAACGGAGTTACCGCACTTCTCCCACAGCGGGAACGCTGCGGGAACGCTGCGGGAACGCTGCGGGAACGCAGCGTTCCCGCTGTGGCCCGAGCCCGAATGCCGCCGCCGCACATTGCCGGCGGCCGCGTGCTTCCTGTTACAAGGGCCGGTGACAGGAGGTGGAGCCGCTCGCCTGGCTGTTTCATAGATCCCAGGCGAGCGGCTGCACTTCCTGTCAGCAGCCGCTGAAGCAGGAAGCACGTGGCCGCTGGCAGAGGAGCAGCAAAGGTGAGCTGGGCTGGGGGCAGTATCCATGAGACCTGGGGGGGCACTATCCATGAGACCTGGGGGGGCACTATCCATGAGACCTGGGGGGCATATCCATGTGACCTGGGGGGCATATCCATGAGACCTGGGGGCAATATCCATGAGACCTGGGGGGCATATCCATGAGACCTGGGGCATATCCATGAGACCTGGGGGGGGGCATATCCATGAGAGCTGGAGCATATCCATGAGACCTGGGGCAGTATCCATGAGACCTGGGGGCAGTATCCATGAGACCTGGGGCAATATCCATGAGACCTGGGGGCATATCCATGAGACCTGGGGGCAGTATCCATGAGACCTGGGGGCAGTATCCATGAGACCTGGGGCATATCCATGAGACCTGGGGCATATCCATGAGACCTGGGGGCAGTATCCATGAGACCTGGGGCATATCCATGAGACCTGGGGCATATCCATGAGACCTGGGGGCAGTATCCATGAGACCTGGGGCAGTATCCATGAGACCTGGGGCAGTATCCATGAGACCTGGGGGCATTATCCATGAGACCTGGGGGCATTATCCATGAGAGCTGGGGCATAATCCATGAGACCAGGGGCAATATCCATGAGACCTGGGGCATATCCATGAGACCTGGGGCAATATCCATGAGACCTGGGGCATATCCATGAGACCTGGTGCATATCCATGAGACCTGGGGGCATATCCATGAGACCTGGGGGCAGTATCCATGAGACCTGGGGCATATCCATGAGACCTGGGGGCAGTATCCATGAGACCTGGGGCAATATCCATGAGACCTGGGGCAATATCCATGAGACCAGGGGCAATATCCATGAGACCTGGGGGCATTATCCATGAGACCTGGGGCATATCCATGAGACCTGGGGCATATCCATGAGACCTGGGGGCATATCCATGAGACTGGGGGGGCATTATCCATGAGAGCTGGGGCAATATATACCCATATGAGCTGGGGCAATTATATCCATGTGAACTGGGGAAAATATATCCATATAACCAGTGCTGTGTATGTTATTCTGGGGGCTCAGTGCTGTGTATATTATTCTTGGGGTTCAGTGCTGTGTATATTATTCTTGGGGTTCAGTGCTGTGTATGTTATTCTGGGGGCTCAGTGCTGTGTATATTATTCTTGGGGTTCAGTGCTGTGTATATTATTCTTGGGGTTCAGTGCTGTGTATATTATTCTGGGGGCTCAGTGCTGTGTATATTATTCTGGGGGCTCAGTGCTGTGTATATTATTCTTGGGGTTCAGTGCTGTGTATATTATTCTTGGGGTTCAGTGCTGTGTATATTATCCTGGAGGCTCAGTGCTGTGTATATTATTCTAGGGGCTCAGCGCTGTGTATATTATTCTGGGGGCTCAGTGCTGTGTATGTTATTCTGGGGGTTCAGTGTTGTGTATATTATTCTGGGGGCTCAGTGCTGTGTATATTATTCTGGGGGCTCAGTGCTGTGTATATTATTCTGGGGGCTCAGCGCTGTGTATATTATTCTGGGGGCTCAGTGCTGTGTATGTTATTCTGGGGGCTCAGTGCTGTGTATATTATTCTGGGGGTTCAGCGCTGTGTATATTATTCTGGGGGTTCAGTGCTGTGTATATTATTCTGGGGGCACAGTGTTGTGTATATTATTCTGGGGGTCTGTGCCTGGATATATATACATATAGATAGATAGATAGAGATATAGATATAGATAGATTATATATAAAAAGCGTTAGTCCAGTTGCCACAATCACGAGTATACCTGTACGTAGTGATACCTTTCACTGATCAGTATAGTTTCCAGGTTACACTCTTGAAAGCTTGTCTTTTAAATGTAAAGTTAACCCAATAAAAATGGTATCACCGGCACGCACTGCTATACTCGTGATATATATATATATTTTCTTCAGGTAATGGGGGTTGTGGAATTCGTGGGTGAGTTCCCTCACTTTTTTCCCAGGACTTGACCCCTGGATATATATATATATATATATATATATATATATATATATATATATATATACATATACACACACACACACTATATATTTGCCCCCAACTCATGGATATATTTGCCCCCGATCACATTTGGATATATTTGCCCCCAACTCATGGATATATTTGCCCCCAGATTACATGGCTATATATTGCCCCAGCTGATATGGAGATATTTGCCCCCAGCTCACATATGGATATATCTGCCCCCAGCTCTCACCTGCTGCCAGGCCCCCCAGGCTCCGCCGGCATTCCTCATGGTGGTGAGCGGCCGCTGACATGATGCAGCTTTGCCGCTCGCCGGGCGGGAACCACATGACCAGCGCAGCTGCGTTCTCGCGAGATCGCGCGAGGCGCTGGTCAGGTGGTTCGACCCCTAGCGCTGCGCCGGGTCTCCCCGGCCGACCAAGACCAAGATGGGGAGTAAAGAGTCTCTTTATTTCTAGATTTTTTTTGTATTTTTTTAAGCATTTTTTATACTTTTTTCAAACTATTTTTTTTTTCGAACACGCCAAAAAGTTTGAAGTTCGCGAACTTTCGAACTGCCGATGTTCGAATGGAACTCCAAATTGATCGAACCGAACAGCTCATCCCTAACTACAATGACAGTGACATGCTGCTTGAGGATGCGCAGCAACTACAGTGCTCTGATTGAATCTCTGAGGTTGAGGAAGGGAGTATAATCAACCTAGAGGAAGGGGGTGCCAGTGACACACAAATAACTGGCACTCATGTTCCCCCAGTAGCTGCAGCATATTGCGAAGTTGGCTCCAGTGACGATGAGATAGGGGGTGATGACGATGATGAGGTCACTGACTCCACCTGGGTGCCTGATCGAACAGAGGAGTCAAGTGAGGAGGAGGCACAACAAACACGAGGCACAACGTCCTCTATGATCAACCGTAGCCAGTCCAAGGCATCAGAAGTCACAGCTGCTCAGGTGCAGAGCGCTGTTGTCTCAAACCACATGTACAGGAAGTCTGCTGTCTTGGAGTTCTTTAAGAAAAGTGCAGCAGACCGCACCGTTGCTATTTGTAATCTATGTCAGATGAGGATCAAGCGTGGGAAAGACATCCCACGCTTGGGTACCACGTGCTTGAGGCGACATATGACCACCTGCCACGCATCTCGTTGGCACAACACTTTGCATAGGTCCTCCTCCTCCTCATCTGTCTCTACCCCCACCATATGTCCTGCCATAACATTGCCTACAACCTCCACTGACAGGGATGATGCTACAGTAATGGGTGTACCAGGTCCTTCCTCAGAATATGACCGCATCCCCTCAGCTGAAGATTTACGCAGTCAGATTACGTTGCCCCAGCTGCTGCAGAGTAAGAAAAAATATAGTCCCAACCATCCCCAAGCACAGCGTCTAAATGCCAGCTTAGCAAAATTACTCGCATTACAGCTGCTGCCTTTCCAGCTGTGGACTCTGCTTCCTTCCGTGAATTTGCCGAATGTGCTGTACCACAGTGGCAGGTTCCAAAATGCCATTTATTTTCATGGAAGGCTATTCCAGCACTATACCAGCACGTGGAAAACAATGTTATGGAGTCATTATGAAAGGCAGTCAGAAGCAAGGTGGACCACGTGTCTAAAATAATGTGCACCTTGCTGCTGACTGCCTTTCCCACTGACTCCATAACATTGTGTTCCACGTGCTGGTATAGTGCTGGAATGGCCTTTCGTGAAAAGAAATGCCATTTTAGAACCTGCCACTGTGGTACAGCACATTTAGCAAATTCACAGAAGGCAGCAGAGTCCACCAGCTGGAAAGGCAGCAGCTGTAATGCGAGTAATTTTGCTAAGCTGGCATTTAGACGCTGTGCTTGGAGATGGTTGGGACTATATTTTTTCTTACTCTGCAGCAGCTGGGGCAACGTAATCTGACTGCGCAAATCTTCAGCTGAGGGGATGCTGTCACATTCTGAGGAAGGACCTGGTACACCCATTACTGTAGCATTATCCCTGTCAGTGGAGGTTGTAGGCAATGACATGGCAGGACATATAGTGGGGGTAGAGACAGATGAGGAGGAGGAGGACCTATGCAAAGTGTTGTGCCAACGGGCTGCATGGCAGGTGGTCATATGTCGCCTCATGCACGTGGTACCCAAGTGTGGGATGTCTTTCCCACGCTTGATCCTCTTCTGACATAGAATACAAATAGCAATGGTGCGGTGTGCTGCACATTTCTTAAAGAACTCTGTCACGGAATGGCCCAGCACCCTCAGCCAGGGGCGGTGCACACGGACATTGATTTTGCCCTGAACACTTAGGTGCGGTGGCACGCACAGAGTTTTGCAGTACTTTTTATTAGATGTGGTTATGTGTGGTGTAATACCGTGTTCCCCGTTGATTGTGAAATGTGTTCCCTTTGTCTGCCTTGCCCGCTGCCATTTTCCGATTGCCTCGTGGTTGCAATCAGATTATTCGAATCGGAAAATGGCCGATTCGAACCATCCGGTTCGGATCGTAAAATGGCCGATTCGGACCATCCGGTCCGAATCGGCGACTCCCCGAACTGCAACGGCCAATGGGTCCTGTGAGGGCGGGCAGGGATTCCCATTGTATTGTAATTCGTGTAAAGTTGATAAATGCCTGAGCTGTGAATAAAAAAGCCAGATTTAGCAGTGCATCCAGCCTCGTCTGATGTGTTTATTTCCCCGCCGTACTTCATCGTCTGAGTATTCCCCGCAGTCTCAGGGTACGGTGTCCACTCAGATCCGAACCGAACCGAGCGCTCTGTGCCTGCATCTCGCATCAGGACAGAGGCGCAGCGGATGGTGTTCGGTTCCCAGAGCGATCAGCCCGAGATCCGATCCGAAGGGCGCGGCCGTGTACCGCATTTCGGTATTGGAAGAGAGCGCGGTAAGATCCGAATACTTTGCCGATCCCGCCAGATCCGAAGCCGCATCCATTAAAGATCCGAATACTTTGCCGATCCCGCCGGATCCGAAGCCGCATCCATCAAAGATCCGAAAAGTCCTCCGCAATCAGATCCGAATATTCCTGGAAAAAATCCGATCTCGGTAATCGGCCGGCCGCCCGCAGACGCACTCCACACCCACAAGGTCAGTGAACCAGCTGCTCGGGACGCTGAGTACCGTATGGCTCAGTGGTCGGGCTGGTTCTAGGCAGGGGTCCCCTCCACCGCCCGCTAACCCTTCCCCAGGGTCACGCCAGGCCGCACGAGACGCCGAGTGCGCGTCACTCGGTAGTCGGGCCAGCGGTAAGACGACGGGCCACGCAGATAGAGCACACCCGCAGGCGGAACAACATCCCATTCCGTCATACTGGTGGCAGCGGTGGGATCGCTCTCTGCAGGCCCCTAGGAGACCTACGCCATGGTGGTGTACACCCACTACAACCGGGACACCCTGCGTGGGATGTTGGAGAACCGGGGAGGAACGCCGGGTAATAAGAACCGGAAAACTCTGATTAAGGAGCTGACCAGGATGGATCAGAACAGGGTGACGACACCGTCCCCAGCCCTGTCCACGCAGAGGTGGAGGAGGATGCTGGCCTCAGAGAGGTGCGGCGTCGGATTGCCCTGCTCGGGGATGCCCCAGCGGCGGCGGACAGATACAAAGTGATTCGGGACGTTTACCGTGAAGTCGAGCAAGAAAAGGACCGTCAGCACGAGCTGCGGTTGGCAGCGCTCCGCGGAGCAGAGCCGGAGTATTTTAACCCCGAACCCTACCCCGTGGAACCCTGGGTCGAGGCTTACAGCTCGACTGGAGCTTCACCCTGGGAATCTGCAACCCCCAGTGATTACCCTGTTGGGACTTACAGCTCGCCTGGAGCCTGTAGTGGGGACATCACACATCCCAGCGACCCTCGGATGGAGACTCACAGCTCGCCTGGAGCTGCATCTGAGGACGCCACATTCCCCGTTGAGGAGCGGTGCTCCTGTGCCGGCACCTTCGCTGACATAAAGGTTGTGTTTGCAAGAAGGCTGCAGGAGGGCCTAGAGCGGGACCAGGGGTCCACAGAGGAACTTTGGTACGAGGCCCTGGACCATGAGAGGGACTGCCATGGTGTGTACGTTCCCTCCGACGCTGTCATTCACCGGGTGCAGTACGATGTGCGAGCAGCGTTCCTGCAAGGGCGGGGCCCGGAGGAGTGGGAGGCCGAGCTCCGGAGTCTGGTGCAACAGGAGATCGCACTGGACGCCGCGTACCGCGCGCTCCGGTGGCTAACCGCCCCTCCGACAGTGCGCCCTATTGAAGGCAGCTCCACCGCAGGGCCCCGCTATGGGGGCACGGGGCTGCTCTACGAGAGCATGGCCGCCGACCCCGAGTTCGGAGAAGAGACCGAAGAGCGAATGGAGGAGATTCTGGAGCGACGGGAACTGGAGCTCCCGTCCGACGTCAGGGACTCGGTGTTTGAGGAACTGGAGTCCCTAGCGGAGCGAGAGTGGGAGCTCGAGGTGGCCTACCGAAGATTGTTGGACGGCGCTCCGCAGTCGAGCCTGAGTTCCCCGTGCTGGGACGGGTCGGCGGAAGAAGTCGACAGTCCCCAGGTCTGGGACTTATGGGAGGCCGAGGTGGTCCCATGGGTACCCGTGGGGGTCCCAGCAGAGGAAGTTACCCCCTTCACCCCGCAAGCGGACAGGGTGGCCGAGGCCACGGGTCCAGCGGGAGAGCTGGCAACGGGGCAGAACGCCGCTGGCCTCTGTTCACTCCCCGACGCCAAGAGAGTTGTTCTCCAACCAGCGGAAGAGTTGGCCACGGGGCAGAGTGCCGCTGGCCTCTGCCCACTACCCACAGTCTGCCAGGAGGAGCAGACGGATGGTTCCCCCGGGCTGGGCTGTGAGCAGCCACGGATTGCCCCGGGGGGTGAAGAAACCATCCTCCTGCAAGGTGATCCTCACCCAGCAGGGAAAGTTATCCCCTTCGCCCCGCAAGCGGACAGGGTGGCCGAGGCCACGGGTCCAGCGGGGAGATGGCAACGGGGCAGAGCGCTGCTGGCCTCTGCCCACTCCCAGTCGCAACGAGAGTCGTTCCTCAACCGGCAGAAGAGCTGGCCACGGGGCAGAGCGCCGCTGGCCTCTGCCCACTGCCCACGGTCTGCCAGGAGGAGCGGACGGATGGTTCTCCCGGGCGGGGCTGTGAGCAGCCCTGGATGGTCCTGGGGGGTGAAGAAATCATCCTCGTGCAAGGGGATCCTCACTCGGCAGAAAAGATTACCCCTTTCACCCCGCAAGCGGACAGGGTGGCCGAGGCCACGGGTCCAGGGGAGGAGGTGGCAACGGGGCCGAGTGCCGCTGGCCCCTGCCCACTGCCCACAGGCTGCCAGGTGGAGCAGTCAGATGGTTCCCCCGGGCTGGGTTGTGCGCAGCCATTGATTGCCCCGGGGGGGGAAGAAACCATCCTCCCGCAAGGAGATCTCCACCCAGCGGAAGAGCTGACAACGGGGCAGAGCGCCGCTGGCCTCTGCCCGTTCCTCCCAATTCGCCCCGAGGGGCAGAGCGAGGATGACCCCGTGCGACTGCCGTTGCAGCCATTTATTCCCCTCTTCGGCCACCCGGAAGAGCAGCCGGGTTTGGCCCCATTTGTCCCCTCGGTTGCCGTTCCCGTACCTGCCTCCCCAGCAGAAGAGCTGGCAACGGGGCAGAGCGCCGCTGGCCTCTGCCCATCCTTGCAACCCTTTGGCTCGGAGGCCTCACGCAGCCACGGCTCTTCCCAACGGCTGACCTGGGCACCCGGGGTGCGTGCAGTTAGCACCCATTTTCCCCGGGAGAGCGATAACCCTGGAGGGGACACAGGAGGTACTCCTCCCCAGACATATGTCCTTTCGCCCAGCCGGGGTAACTTTAAGGACGTGGGGCTCCGACCAAGCTGGCACGGCCGTAAGGCCAAATGGAGAAGCCTGGTGGCCCGGCCTCCTCAGACAGACTACGGGCCTGGGAGCACCGACTTCCCCGGTATGACCCGGTGGGGTCAGACCAGGTGCGTCGAACTGGGGGAGGGGGAGGAGTGTCACGGAATGGCCCAGCACCCTCAGCCAGGGGCGGTGCACACGGACATTGATTTTGCCCTGAACACTTAGGTGCGGTGGCACGCACAGAGTTTTGCAGTACTTTTTACTAGATGTGGTTATGTGTGGTGTAATACCGTGTTCCCCGTTGATTGTGAAATGTGTTCCCTTTGTCTGCCTTGCCCGCCGCCATTTTCCGATTGCCTCGTGGTTGCAATCAGATTATTCGGATCGTAAAATGGCCGATTCGGACCATACGGTCCGAATCGGCGACTCCCCGAACTGCAACGGCCAATGGGTCCTGTGAGGGCGGGCAGGGATTCCCATTGTATTGTAATTCGTGTAAAGTTGATAAATGCCTGAGCTGTGAATAATAAAGCCAGATTTAGCAGTGCATCCAGCCTCGTCTGATGTGTTTATTTCCCCGCCGTACTTCATCGTCTGAGTATTCCCCGCAGTCTCAGGGTACGGTGTCCACTCAGATCCGAACCGAACCGAGCGCTCTGTGCCTGCATCTCGCATCAGGACAGAGGCGCAGCGGATGGTGTTCGGTTCCCAGAGCGATCAGCCCGAGATCCGATCCGAAGGGCGCGGCCGTGTACCGCGCTTCGGTATTGGAAGAGAGCGCGGTAAGATCCGAATACTTTGCCGATCCCGCCAGATCTGAAGCCGCATCCATTAAAGATCCGAATACTTTGCCGATCCCGCCGGATCCGAAGCCGCATCCATTAAAGATCCGAATACTCTGCCGATCCCGCCAGATCCGAAGCCGCATCCATCAAAGATCCGAAAAGTCCTCCGCAATCAGATCCGAATATTCCTGGAAAAGATCCGATCTCCGTAATCGGCCGGCCGCCCGCAGACGCACTCCACACCCACAAGGTCAGTGAACCAGCTGCTCGGGACGCTGAGTACCGTATGGCTTAGTGGTTGGGCTGGTTCTAGGCAGGGGTCCCCTCCACCGCCCGCTAACCCTTCCCCAGGGTCACGCCAGGCCGCACGAGACGCCGAGTGCGCGTCACTCGGTAGTCGGGCCAGCGGTAAGCGACGGGGCCACGCAGATAGAGCACACCCGCAGGCGGAACAACATCCCATTCCGTCATAAACTCCCAGACAGAAGACTTCCTGTACATGTGCTTTGAGACAACAGCGCTCTGCACCTGAGCAGCTGTGACTTCTGATGCCTTGTACTGGCTACGGTTGGTCATAGAGGACGTTGTGCCTCGTGTTTGTTGTGCCTCCTCCTCACTTGACTCCTCTGTTCGATCAGGCACCCAGGTGGAGTCAGTGACCTCATCATCGTCATCACCCCCTATCTCCTCCTCACTTTAGCCAACTTGTCAGTATGCTGCAGCTGCTGGGGCAACATGAGTGCCAGTTATTTGTGTGTCACTGGCACCCCCTCCCTCTAGGTTGATTATACTTCCTTCCTCAACCTCAGAGTTTGAATCAGAGCACTGTAGTTGCTGCGCATCCTCAAGCAGCATGTCACTGTCGTAGTCAAACAATTCAGCTGACTCCTCCGTGTATGTTGGTGAAGCTAAAGCAGGAGTAGCTGTGGACATGGAGGCTGCATTAGATGCTTTGGCAGCTGAGGTGGACTGTAAACCACTACAAGCCTGGCTGGCAGAGGACTCGGGTGGCCTGGTTAGCCAATCCTGCAAATCCTCTGTATGTTGCTGCAGCATAAGATGGCCAGCACCAGTTAGAAAGGACAAGTGTGCCCCTGCAGAGGATGCACCACGTCAACGACGACCAGGGGCACTGCCTTCCGACGAAGAGGCTGCTTGCCCTCTTATCTGTGTCTGGGAGCGTCTGCCTGTCCTTTTTGGTCTTTCTGACATGGTGAGTGATATATAGATTAAAGATATACAGAAGTCTGATTCAACTCTGGTATAAAGATTGGAGATATGCAGAACTCAGATTCAACTCTGGTATATAGATTAAAGATATTCAGAACTCTGATATACAGTTGTGTTCAAAATGATTCAACCCCCAATGCTGTAAAGGGTTTTAGGGAATTTAGTGACATTTGTAATTGTATTCAGAATGAAATCCTACAAGGACTTTTTAAAGAACCATATGCAACTAAAATGACATCAATTGGTTTTGTAATACAGTAGTAAATGTTTCTTTTGTGAATTCTTCATTGACACAATTATTCAACCCCTTAAAGACTACCACTCTGAAGAACAGAGGTTCATTCAAGTGTTTTCAATCAGGTATTGAAAACACCTGTGGATGTCACGGAGCAGCAATAAAGCATAATAAGCACCAATTAGGCAGCTTTAAAATGACTGTGATACTCAGCTCCTTCTAGACATTTACTGGTGTGGTTACAAACATGGTGAAGTCAAGAGAATGGTCCAGGAAGACAAGAGAAGAGGTGATTACTCTTCACAGGAAGGGCAATGGCTATAAGAAGATTGCAAAGATGTTAAACATACCAAGAGAGACCATAGGAAGCATCATTCGCAAATTCAAGGCAAAGGGCACTGTTGAAACGCTACCTGGTCGTGGCAGAAAGAAGATGCTGACTTCGACTGCTGTGCGCTACCTGAAGCGTAGAGTGGAGAAAAGTCCCCGTGTGACTGCTGAGGAACTGAGAAAAGATTTGTCAGATGTGGGTACTGAAGTTTCAGCTCAGACAATACAGCGCACACTGCGTAATGAAGGCCTCCATGCCAGAACTCCCAGGCGCACCCCCTTGCTGTCTCCAAAGAATAAGAAGAGTCGACTGCAGTATGCCAAAAGTCATGTGGACAAACCACAGAAGTTTTGGGATAGTGTTCTGTGGACTGATGAAACAAAATTAGAACTGTTTGGGCCCATGGATCAACGCTATGTTTGGAGAAGGAAGAACAAGGCCTATGAAGAAAAGAACACCTTGCCTACTGTGAAGCATGGCGGGGGGTCAATCATGCTTTGGGGCTGTTTTGCTTCTGCAGGTACAGGGAAGCTTCAGCGTGTGCAAGGTACCATGAATCCTCTTCAGTACCAGGAGATATTGGATGACAATGTGATGCAGTCCGTCACAAACCTGAGGCTTGGGAGACGTTGGACCTTTCAACAGGACAATGATCCCAAGCATACCTCCAAGTCCACTAGAGCATGGTTGCAGATTAAAGGCTGGAACATTTTGGAGTGGCCATCGCAGTCACCTGACTTAAATCCCATTGAGAACCTCTGGTGGGACTTAAAGAAAGCAGTTGCAGTGCGCAAGCCTAAGAATGTGACTGAACTGGAGGCTTTTGCCCATGACGAATGGGCGAAGATACCCGTAGATGGCTGCAAGACACTTGTGTCAAGCTATGCTTCACGTTTAAAAGCTGTTATAACTGTAAAAGGATGTTGTACTAAGTACTAAGATTGAATGTCACTTGGGGGTTGAATAAAACTGATAATGATGTGAGCACAGAAAAGACATTTGTGCTTATTTCATTATAAATGTTATGTTATATTTGTCTGACCTACACGTGCCTCTTTGATTTAATTGTAAGCAAGATGACTGAATGATCAAAATCAATGTCAAACTGGCCAAAACACTCAATTTCAGTGGGGGTTGAATCATTTTGAACACAACTGTAAGTCAGCTACTTTAATGATATTTTCCCTGTAAGGCTACCAATGTCCTCTTCTCTCTCTCTCTGATTCACTTCCTCTCCTGCTGGCTGCAACACCCTGATAGCTGGCAACAGCCAGATTCAACTCTCAATAGATAAACAGATGAACTCTGATCTAATTCTAGATACCATACAATAACACCGTTTGATCAAAGATATACAGATTTTCCAGAACAATGCTATAAGTCAGTGATACACACTGTCCCTGATAACAGGCTGTGCCAAGACAGATTCTAATTTGCTGAACTGTGGTAGAACTCCCTGAAACACACTGTCCCTGATAGAATCTGTGTTGGCACTGCCAGGCTAATTCCCAGAAATCTCCTACAACACACTGAAACACACAGTCCCTGATAGCCTGGCAGTGCCAAGTCAGATTCAAATTCCCAGAAATCTCCTACAACGTCACTGATAAAACAATCTCCTTTCCTCTCTGATTCACTCCTGCAAACACACGCGCTGGGGCTGCAGGGAGGGACGCCTTATATAGTGTGCTGCGGGACTTAGCTCTGTGAGCCCATGACTGGGCAATATTTGCCCAATCAGGACTCTGAGCCATGATTGGCATAGTCTTGCACCTGACCTGCGGTCAGGTGCAAGGCTGTAGCCAATTACAAGCTTCAGGCCAGTGGAAAAGTGCATTGTGGTCCTTGTGGTGCATTGTGGGCGAACATGCGGCGAACACGCGGAAATGTTCAGAGTTCGAAGAACAGCCGAACGGGCGATGTTCGAATCGAACTCCGAACTGATCCGAACCGAACGCTCATCCCTAATTGGGACAATGGATTATGTAAATGAGGAGTGTGCTAACTGACCTAATGTAATCAGAGTTCCAGTAAGTCAATGTTTGTGTAATTATGTTCCAGGGGTTTCTAAGGGGGTTTGGTTTATGTAAATGATCCCTGTTGGACCTCATAAATATGGTTTTCTCAGTAAAGCAGATATAGTTCTTGGTTGATACATGCATCTTGTCTGGTGTGTTATTCCTCTACACTCACCATCAGAAGGCACAGAGCGATCATCTGAAAGACTGACCTAACATCAAGGCTACAGGTCAGGAGATCGAAAGCCTGAAGATCCCTAGAAGCTGCTGTAACTTTGGCCCAGCACTGGCACAGATCCCTGCCAGCCAGCCCAGGTCTCCCAGCAGGCAGAAGCTAGCAGGTCAAGCTGCTCGAGGCGCTGAGGACCGCGATCCCAGTAGCCAGGCTGACCGCAACCAGGGGTGTCTGGAGAGCAGGACAGGTGGAAGAGAGGGTTTCCGTCACACCCTCCCAAATCAATAAATTGAGGTGTTATTATTACCACAACTTTCTACCTCTATAAGAGAACGTGAGTCATGAGGAAAGTGACGCTTTTTCATTCTTCTAGTTACTGAGATTGACAGGAATCGGTTTACCTGAAACTTCTTAAAACCTGGATAATTTGCCCATTTTGCACTGAAAGGGTTATTCAGTGAGAGCCGATCCGGCCCTCAAAAATGTCCCCGAGCAGTGAGTTTCCCCATACGGTGACATTTCGGTGCCTTTTGGCTATTCAGAGAGCAGGCATTTTGCCAAATTTTGGTAAATTGCCAGTGAAATTGCTTATTTAGATTTCAGTAAGGCTTTTGATACTGTTCCGCATAGAAGGCTTATCAATAAATTGCAATCTTTGAGCTTGGATTCCAATATTGTTGACTGGATTAGGCAGTGGCTGAGTGACAGACAACAGAGGGTTGTGGTAAATGGAGTTTATTCGGCGCAAGGTCTTGTTACCAGTGGGGTACCTCAGGGGTCAGTACTTGGACCCATTCTATTTAATATTTTTATTAGTGATATTGCAGAAGGTATTAATGGAAAAGTATGTCTTTTTGCTGATGACACAAAGATTTGCAACAGGGTTGACGTTCCTGGAGGGATCAGCCAAATGACAAATGATTTAGGTAAACTAAAAAAATGGTCGGAGCTGTGACAATTGAGTTTTAATGTGGATAAGTGCAAGATAATGCACCTGGGACGTAAAAACCCAAGGGCTGAATATAGAATATTTGATACAGTCCTAACCTCAACATCTGAGGAAAGGGATTTAGGGGTTATTATTTCAGAGGATCTAAGGGTAAGTAGTCAATGTAATAGAGCAGCAGGAAATGCTGGCAGAATGCTTGGAAATGCTAGCAGAATGCTTGGTTGTGTAAGGAGAGGTATTAGCAGTAGGAAAAGGGAAGTGCTCATGCCACTGTACAGAGCAATGGTGAGACCTCACTTGGAGTACTGTGTGCAGTACTGGAGACCGTATCTCCAGAAGGATATAGACATCTTAGAGAGAGGTCAGAGAAGGGCTACTAAAATGGTGTACGGCTTGAAGGAGAAAAGTTACCAGGAAAGGCTTAATGATCTTAACATGTACAGCTTGGAAAAAAGACGAGACAGAGGAGATATGATAGAAACATTTAAATACGTAAAGGGAATCCACAAGGTAGAGGAAGGGAGTATATTTAAAAGGAAACAAAGTAGCAAAACAAGAGGACATAGTCTTAGATTAGAGGGGCAAAGGTTTAAAAGTAACATCAGGAAGCATTATTTTACTGAGAGGGTGGTGGATACATGGAACAGTCTTCCAGTAGAAGTGGTAGAGGCCAAAACAGTAATTGAATTTAAGCAGGCATGGGATAGGCATAAGGCTATCCTAAACAAAAGATAAATCCAGGTAAAGTATCCATGTAATTGGGCGACTAGATGGGCCGAAAGGTTCTTATCTGACGACATTTTCTATGTTTCTATGTTTCTATGTTTCTATGAAATACGGCGCTGTTCGGCAGCAGTGAAATAAGGTGCAGTTTGGCAGCAGTGAAATACGGTGCTGTTCGGTGGCAGTGAAATACGGTGCTGGTTCGGCGGCAGTGAAATACGGTGTCTGTTCAGCAGCAGTGAAATTCGGTGCCTGTTTGGCAGCAGTGAAATATGGTGCTGTTTGGCGGCCGCGAAATAAGGTGCAGTTCGGCGGCAGCGAAATACGGTGCCTGTTCGGTGGCAGTGAAGTATGGTGCTGTTCGGCGGCAGTGAAATACAGTGCCTGTTCGGCGGCAGTGAAATATGGAGTCTGTTCGGCAGCAGTGAAATACGGTGCTGTTCGGCGGCAGTGAAATACAGTGCTGTTCGGTGGCAGTGAAATACGGTGCTGTTCGGTGGCAGTGAAATATGGTGCTGTTCGGCGGCAGTGAAATCCCCCATAGAGAAGCAATGATTATTCTATTCATATTGAACAGCAGAGAAATGTCAGTGAATTGCCCTGATGTTCAGTGGTTTCATTCGACAGGTTTAATCAGGCGAATCCCATAGGTTTCAATGTTGAAAATATTCCCGTTTTAATCCAATATCTAATAAACCGTTTATTTATTTTTCAGGAATTTTTCTGCAAATTGTTTTTCCGTTTTTTTCATTTTTCTGTAACAGCCCTTTTTATTATCATTCATTGGATTTTATATGTAAATTCCAGACATTTTCATTCAGTAGTTTTTTGCAAACAGCGTTTCAATTTTGACACTTTCACTCATATTTTTTGTTTTTACCCCGTTCATTGGCTTGTCGGCCTTTTCTGGTGACAGCTCTGCTCTGTGATCGTTGGCTTTTTCCAGACGTGTTCTGCGTGCCCCTCTAGGTGTCAGCTATACCCTCCTGACGAGACCTAACAAGGCCGCAGCGATCGTCGGGGGTTGCTGCACCTCTCGTGCAGGGATGACATCCTTGGCAGTCAGTACTGGCCGCCCTCATTGGGTGAGAGCGTCTGATTTGCATATGGAGCATTCATCCCTGTAGTGGCACAAGCTAAAACCTTGTGAGACCTGAGTGGCCCCACCGTAGAGCGGGACCCACCGTAGAGCGGGACCCACCGTAGAGCGGGACCCACCGTAGAGCGGGACCCACAGTAGAGCGGGACCCACCGTAGAGCGGGACCCACCGTAGAGCGGGACCCACCGTAGAGCAGGACCCACCGTAGAGCAGGACCCACCGTAGAGCGGGCCCCACCGTAGAGCGGGCCCCGCCGTAGAGCAGCCACTAGTGCTGTTGCTCATCCTCAGGACCCTCACACCCCCCCTTTCCTCACTAAACATTCAGTATTGCTGACTAGGATATTGGACGGCTAAGCCGCTTACCAATAAACAAAATAAAATGTACTTTCCTTTGGCGTCAGGATTTTGCTTCCTCCTCTGTTGCACCGAGGTGGCCCTTTCTGGTAACTTCGCAAGGGCTGCTGGGATTTCGTGGCTGCGGCTCTTGGTCCTGGTTTCACCATTTCTGCCAATCAGGATTATTCTTACCATTAATTACGCTCCCAGACATCGCAGCACAATGTGTATCGAATAACAGACACGCATTGTTTGTCCAGAAGCAGGACTGGCTCAGCCTGTCCCTGATACGGAGATTTGTGACTGTGTGGCCTGGAACGAGTCAGAGCTTCCCCGAGGCTCGGCCAAAACTGATGATGAAGCATAAGTTAGCGAGTGAAGCGGCTCCAAAGCGGGAAATCAGGCAGACGACGAGCGGCCAGGACGACACACCAACACTGCCATCTAATGTCTGAGCCGTGTTATGCTCCATCCTTATAGTGAAGCCACGGCCCTGAGGACACTTGTGGCCCTAGGAAGCTTTAAAGTGGCCCTCAGTGGCCGCTCTGATACAGACGAATATTAATAATCACAGAGCGACAAAACGTGTAGAGACATCCCGGCCATTTATTAAACACGGAGGGACCTAACAGGGACAAACTCCCCCCGGACCCCTGAGTAAAGAGTGACGTCGACATCCGGCACGAAGAGCCGCGACAAACACAGGAAGCTGGGCGTGTGTTTCTCAGCGCTGCCCCCCCCCACCGCCCCAACATCAAACCTGTCAACATCAAGACTAAATATACGATCGTTTAATACAGTGACGGCAGAAACCCCCTCCTACCGACTGTTTAACTACATCTCCCATGATGCAATGCGTCAGGATAGCAAAGATCCAAAAGATCTGGGGCTAAATTACAATCTCCACGCTGAAAGGGGGCAGTGCAGAGAAAAAACTGCGCCCGCAGATAATGCGCGCCCGCAGATAATACACGCCCGCAGATAATACACGCCCGCAGATAATGCTCGCCCGCAGATAATGCACTCCCGCAGATAATGCGCTCCCGCAGATAATGCGCGCCCGCAGATAATGCACTCCCGCAGATAATACACGCCCGCAGATAATGCGCTCCCGCAGATAATGCGCGCCCGCAGAAAAAGCACGCCCGCAGATAATACACGCCGCAGATAATACACGCCGCAGATAATACACGCCGCAGATAATACACGCCGCAGATAATACACGCCGCAGATAATACACGCCGCAGATAATACACGCCCGCAGATAATGCGCGCCTGCAGAAAAAGCTCGCCCGCAGATAATGCTCGCCCGCAGATAATACACGCCCGCAGATAATGCGCGCCCGCAGATAATGCACTCCCGCAGATAATACACGCCCGCAGATAATGCGCGCCCGCAGATAATGTGCGCCCGCAGATAATACACGCCCGCAGATAATGTTCGCCCGCAGATAATGCGCGCCCGCAGAAAAAGCTCGCCCGCAGATAATGCGCGCCCGCAGAAAAAGCTCGCCCGCAGATAATGCTCGCCCGCAGATAATACACGCCCGCAGATAATGCACTCCCGCAGATAATGCGCGCCCGCAGATAATGCGACGCCCGCAGATAATACACGCCCGCAGATAATACACGCCCGCAGATAATGCTCGCCCGCAGATAATGCTCGCCCGCAGATAATACACGCCCGCAGATAATACGCGCCCGCAGATAATGCGCGCCCGCAGATAATACACGCCCGCAGATAATGCTCGCCCGCAGATAATGCTCGCCCGCAGATAATGCTCGCCCGCAGATAATGCTCGCCCGCAGATAATGCTCGCCCGCAGATAATGCGCGCCCGCAGAAAAAGCACGCCCGCAGATAATACACGCCCGCAGATAATGCGCGCCCGCAGATAATGCGCTCCCGCAGATAAAGCAGCCCGCAGAAAAAGCACGCCCGCAGAAAAAGCACTCCCGCAGATAATGCGCGCCCGCAGATAATACACGCCCGCAGATAATGCGCGCCCGCAGATAATGCGCTCCCGCAGATAAAGCAGCCCGCAGAAAAAGCACGCCCGCAGAAAAAGCACTCCCGCAGATAAAGCACGCCCGCAGATAATACACGCCCGCAGATAATACACGCCCGCAGATAATACACGCCCGCAGATAATGCGCTCCCGCAGATAAAGCACGCCCGCAGATAATACACGCCCGCAGATAATGCGCTCCCGCAGATAAAGCACGCCCGCAGATAATGCTCGCCGATAATACACGCCCGCAGATAATGCTCGCCCGCAGGTAATGCGCTCCCGCAGATAATACACGCCCGCAGATAATACACGCCCGCAGATAATACACGCCCGCAGATAATACACGCCCGCAGATAATACATGCCCGCAGATAATACGCGCCCACAGATAATGCACGCCCGCAGATAATGCGCGCCCGCAGATAATACACGCCCGCAGATAATACACGCCCGCAGATAATACATGCCCGCAGATAATACGCGCCCACAGATAATGCACGCCCGCAGATAATGCGCGCCCGCAGGTAATGCGCTCCCGCAGATAATACACGCCCGCAGATAATACACGCCCGCAGATAATACACGCCCGCAGATAATACGCGCCCACAGATAATGCACGCCCGCAGATAATACACGCCCGCAGATAATACACGCCCGCAGATAATACACGCCCGCAGATAATACACGCCCGCAGATAATACATGCCCGCAGATAATACGCGCCCACAGATAATGCACGCCCGCAGATAATGCGCGCCCGCAGATAATACACGCCCGCAGATAATACACGCCCGCAGATAATACATGCCCGCAGATAATACGCGCCCGCAGATAATACACGCCCGCAGATAATGCGCGCCCGCAGATAATGCGCGCCCACAGAAAAAGCACGCCCGCAGATAATACACGCCCGCAGATAATGCGTGCCCGCAGATAATGCGCGCCCGCAGAAAAAGCACGCCCGCAGATAATACACGCCCGCAGATAATGCTCGCCCGCAGATAATGCTCGCCCGCAGATAATGCTCACCAGCAGATAATGCGCTCCCGCAGATAAAGCAGCCCGCAGAAAAAGCACGGCCGCAGAAAAAGCACGCCCGCAGATAATGTACGCCCACAGATTATGCGCCCCCACAGATAATGCGCGCCCACAAATAATGCTCGCCCGCAGATAATGCGCTCCCGCAGATAAAGCACACCCGCAGATAATACACGCCCGCAGATAATGCTCGCCAGCAGATAAAGCTCGCCAGCAGATAATGCACTCCCACAGATAATGCTCGCCCACAGATAAAGCTCGCCAGCAGATAATGCACGCCCGCAGATAATGCGCTCCCGCAGATAATACACGCCCACAGATAATGCGCTCCCGCAGATAAGGCTCAACGGCAGATAATGCACCCCCACAGATAAGGCGTGCCTGCAGATAATTCACGCCCGCAGATAATGCACCCCCACAGATAAGGCGTGCCTGCAGATAATTCACGCCCGCAGATAATGCACCCCCACAGATAAGGCGTGCCTGCAGATAATTCACGCCCGCAGATAATGCACGCCCACAGATAAAGCTCGCCGGCAGATAATGCTCGACGGCAGATAATGCACGGCCGCAGATAATGCACCCTGCAGATAATGCACGCCTGCAGATAAGGCTCGACGGCAGATAATGCACCCCCGCAGATAAGGCTCGACGGCAGATAATGCTCGACGGCAGATAATGCTTGACGGCAGATAATGCACGGCCGCAGATGATGCGCTCCCGCAGATAATTCACTCCCGCAGATAATTCACGCCCGCAGTTAATGCACGCCTGCAGATAATGTGCGCCTGCAGTTTTCCCCCCACCCCCCGTTTTAACGTGGGATTACAATGCTTAAAAAGCTGCCTGCTTTGTTCCTTCGCTATGGCCCCACAATGCTCGGAGCAGCGCTGAGCGTCGCCGCGAGCATCCACTCGATGAAGTCCATAAGACTCCATTGAGCTAGATGCCTGATATCACCTCCCCAGATCCGGACGGTCAGTGTAGCCAGTCTATCCCAGCTCCCGCCGGACGGAGGAGAGGAGGCGAGTATCTGATTCATTTTTTGATATTTTTTAGGCTGGTGTTAAGGGATTGTGCAGAAGCGGAATCCGTTAACACCAAGTCCTGGCTGAGGTTAAATTTCCGCTGACCGCGGCCGGACGTTAATCAGCGCTGGGACTTTATAATCCAGCGCCGATTAACTCTTTACACTCCCCATGTTAAGTATAGGAAGCACAAAGTACAGTGACCTCGCGCTGAAAAGCACAAGATCCCAAACGCTAACGCGTTACTGAACCCGTTTATATGTGATAAATACTGTGGCTAACGTTAAAACTCGCGCACGTTAAGGCTGTAATGTGGCCCCAGGAGAAGAAAAACCAATTCATCACAAATTACAAAAAGAGATTAATATTTACTCACAAAGACCAATAAACGAATCAAAATCACTGAGCGCGACGGAGAATCAACTGAAAGAGCGAAAAATAATAAAAAGCAACCGATAACCCGAAAGAAAAGACCAACAAGCCGGAACGAAACATGATTACTGTGTTTAACATGAGAAATCAACTCACAGCAAAAACACCCCAAAAACACACCCTGAATATATGGAGGAGCCCCTAAAAACACACCTGCACACCCTGAATATATGGAGGAGCCCCTTAAAACACACCCGCACACCCCGAAAATATAGAGAAGCCCCTAAAAGCACACCCGCACACCCTGAATATATGGAGGAACCCCTAAAAACACACCCACACACCCTGAATATATGGAGGAACCCCTAAAAACACCCGCACACCCTGAATATATGGAGGAACCCCTAAAAACACACCCGCACACCCTGAATATATGGAGGAACCCCTAAAAACACACCCGCACACTCTGAATATATGGAGGAACCCCTAAAAACACACCCACACACCCTGAATATATGGAGGAACCCCTAAAAACACACCGCACACCCTGAATATATGGAGGAACCCCTAAAAACACACCCACACACCCTGAATATATGGAGGTACCCCTAAAAACACCCGCACACCCTGAATATATGGAGGAACCCCTAAAACACACCCGCACACCCTGAATATATGGAGGAACCCCTAAAAACACACCGGCACACCCTTAATATATGGAGGAGCCCCTAAAAACACACCCACACATCCTGAATATATGGAGGAACCCCTAAAAACACACCCGCACACCCTGAATATATGGAGGAACCCCTAAAAACACCCCCGCACATCCTGAATATATGGAGGAACCCCTAAAACACACCCTGAACATATGGAGGAGCCCCTTACAAATCACCCGCACACCCTGAATATATGGAGTAACAAAAGAAAGGGGGGGATACCCCTCTAAGGCTGGGGTCAGACTGAGGCAGTGCGAACGCGCGTTCTGGCGCACTTAATCACGGCCGCACTAGCAGCAGATGACGGGCAATGACGGCCAATATACGAAGTACGGTCGCACAAAAGTCCGGCCGCGCAACGCAAGTGGAAAATGAACGTATTTTTTTGAGAACGTCAAACCGCTAGTACTGACGTACAGAGTGCGCTGCGCCCGCTAGCGGCGTGTGTGTGTGATTAGGAGACGTCAGACGCTGCTAATGTCCGGCCAACATAACGTCCAGACGCACAAAGTGTTTTATTGATGATCCGTACAAAATCACGGGTGAAAATGCGCATAGTATGACCGCTATCGCGTATTCTGTGAAAAAATGCGTCCATTCGTTCGAACGCACTTTTTCACGGACAACGTGAAAAATGCGTTAGTCTGACCCTAGCCTTAGCAGCGCTGCTCACAGGTGTGTATGTTAAGGTGGTGATAGTGGGGATAATAGTATATCCTTATTCCGCTTACACATTATATACACAATACACAAAGGTTACATAGAAAACATTTCTATTAAATGCACTTTGTTGGTTTAAATAATGTCAGGACAAGCTTTTCAGAGATAATACTTATTTGCTGCCCAATAGCGCCACCTTGTGTCCGTTTTATTAAAAAAGTTCTAGTGTGCAAATGCAGAGGGTTCTTTAAAAACCAGTCTGTGCCAACTCCATTAATCCCGATGGTTCCTCTCTTCCTCGTACCTCCAAGACGGAGAGCGGGAATAGGGGTGTATATTAAACGCATGTGTGTAGAGCTATTAGATTGGTTGTAGCTGTCTGGTTGTAGTTGTCTTTTTGTAGCTATCTTGTCGTAGGCTGTCTGGTCGTAGCTGGCTGGTCGTAGGCTGTCTGGTTGTAGGCTGTCTGGTTGTAGCTGTCTGGTTGTAGCTGTCTGGTTGTAGTTGTCTTTTTGTAGCTGTCTTGTCGTAGGCTGTCTGGTTGTAGCTGTCTGGTCGTAGCTGGCTGGTCGTAGGCTGTCTGGTTGTAGGCTGTCTGGTTGTAGGCTGTCTGGTTGTAGGCTGTCTGGTTGTAGGCTGTCTGGTTGTAGGCTGTCTGGTCGTAGGCTGTCTGGTCGTAGGCTGTCTGGTCGTAGGCTGTCTGGTTGTAGGCTGTCTGGTTGTAGGCTGTCTGGTTGTAGGCTGTCTGGTTGTAGCTGTGGGAACTTGGGTAGGAAACTACAGATGGCGCCTGTCACTGAGGTTAGAGCGGTGGTGCTGCCGCCTTTCGAGGATATGTGGGTAGATGCCTGAATCTACCAAGAAGTAACTAAAGGAAAGTGGGGTGATCCTAAATGGGCGCTGCACTCAGGAATTTCTCTGACTGGAGAAATGCGGATAAATGTTCCTGGTTGAACAAGCTCTTAAGCACAGAAATGTGAAACAGAATAGTCTATTCGTAAATAAAATACTCGTAGGTCTGGTAGAAGTAATAAATGCCGTGTGTGTAGAAGGTTGTATAAATAGCAAAACTCTTGGTAAGGATCTGTGATACAGGTTTATACAGTTATAGCATGAAGTTCATACAAAAACATATGTTTGTAGACACAGATGTATGATACAGTTAGTAAAATACAATAATGGAATAAAACATGGTACAATTATGGAATTCAAACATAGGGGTAAACTCCTGTTAATATAGGCAAAATGATGCTGGTGTGATAAGGACGTCTGACCAGAGATGCGTACTAAGGCAGCATCAAAATAGGGACGTCAGACTAGAAATATGCTTAGCAGCGTACAATGATAAAGATGTGTCCAGGGGGATTGAAAGATAATAATCCTTCTGTAATTGTCTATCTGAATAGTGCCACCTTGTGGTTAGAGGAGGGCAGTAGTCAGTGTCTCCAGATGGATAGCTTGAGGAGCGAAGAAAAAATGTTCTTTATCCTCTGCTGCCACCTTGTGGCCGAAATGGGAAAGTTTATCTTCTTTTTTCTTTCTAATCGGAGCAGGACCTCAAGGGAAGGGATAGAGTTGCAGAATAGTGCATTAAACGAATCACTGGAGGTAAAAAGATATAGCGATGTCAACTCTGTCTGGTTGTAGCTGTCTGGTTGTAGGCTGTCTGGTTGTAGGCTGTCTGGTCATAGGCCGTCTGGTTGTAGCTGTCTTTTTGTAGCTGTCTTTTTGTAGCTGTCTGGTTGTAGCTGTCTGGTTGTAGCTGTCTGGTTGTAGCTGTCTGGTTGTAGTTGTCTTTTTGTAGCTGTCTGGTTGTAGCTGTCTGGTTGTAGCTGTCTGGTTGTAGCTGTCTGGTTGTAGTTGTCTTTTTGTAGCTGTCTGGTCGTAGCTCGCTGGTCGTAGGCTGTCTGGTCGTAGCTGTCTGGTTGTAGTTGTCTTTTTGTAGCTGTCTGGTCGTAGCTCGTCTGGTTGTAGCTGTCTGGTTGTAGCTGTCTGGTTGTAGCTGTCTGGTTGTAGCTGTCTGGTTGTAGCTGTCTGGTTGTAGTTGTCTTTTTGTAGCTGTCTGGTCGTAGCTCGTCTGGTTGTAGCTGTCTGGTTGTAGCTGTCTGGTTGTAGCTGTCTGGTTGTAGCTGTCTGGTTGTAGCTTGTCTGTTGTTTGTAGCTGTCTGGTTGTAGCTGTCTGGTTGTAGTTGTCTTTTTGTAGCTGTCTGGTCGTAGCTGTCTGGTCGTAGCTGTCTGGTCGTAGCTGTCTGGTCGTAGTTGTCTTTTTGTAGCTGTCTGGTCGTAGCTGTCTGGTCGTAGCTGTCTGGTAGTAGCTGTCTTTTTGTAGCTGTCTGGTCGTAGCTCGCTGGTCGTAGTTGTCTTTTTGTAGCTGTCTGGTTGTAGCTGTCTGGTTGTAGCTGTCTGGTTGTAGCTGTCTGGTCGTAGCTGTCTGGTTGTAGCTGTCTGGTTGTAGCTGTTTCTGGTTGTAGTTGTCTTTTTTGTAAGCTGTCTCTGTTGTAGCTGTCTGGTCGTAGCTGTCTGGTCGTAGCTGTCTGGTCGGTAGTTGTCTTTTTGTAGCTGTCTGGTTGTAGCTGTCTGGTTGTAGCTGTCTGTATGTAGCTTTGTCTGGTCGTAGCTGTCTGGTTGTAGCTGTCTGGTCGTAGCTGTCTGGTCGTAGGCTG